>JAYJMJ010000431.1:1182843-1224515 GCA_036873875.1 Laminaria ephemera | reverse complement strand
GATCCTGTGTCTACTACCGTGAATATTAGTCAGACGGGCGGCGACCAGGCAAATGTCGGCATGATAGAAGCAAATCCAATGACGTCTGATGGCCCGGTTGATTACCTGAGATCGTAGGTAGAGGTTGGCTGTGCTACTTTGTTTCCGCAGGCTTGAGCCGTCAGGATGTGCATGCACGCGATCACGAGATCAATGAGCGTGCATGCACATGTTAACGACAACCATACGTAGTCTTATCACCGGTTAGGGGACGGGCGGAGGGGGGCGGTTTATATCATACCCCTGGAGTATACCAGCTGGGTGATGAAATATTTCAACTCCCATCACAAACACCGATTTATCACGGGTACATCGCATACCACACCCCGAGGCGCCACGCCTTAGAACCGGTATGAAACTCTAAACATATCTGCTCCCCTTAAACGCAAGACGGGCACGGCAACGACCTTCCTACCGTTCGTTTGTGGTCAGTTTCTATCTTGCAAGCAGGCCCAGACCAACAAGACCGTATATACCTAATCCTAACCCTAACACGAACCCTCCGGGGGCGCTCGAGGTCGGCATGGGCAGTCGCGCGACTCCGCAGCGGGCTTGTAGGGTCGCAGTCCTTTGTAACAGCTGTCATATCACGCCCATTTATCACACACCCTAGCGCATGTCATCTCGCTCGGTAGTGCGTTTTAACAATTTTCAAAACGACCACCAAATTTATCCTGGGGGAACGTTGTATATCACGCCTCCGGAGTGTACCACACTAGGTGATAAGTGTTTGGAACCCCAAATGTTATCACCGGGTGTGTGGTGTACTCTACTACTGTAAGAGCTGGAAATATCAAAACGGGGGCCCTTTTGTTATGGCTGTACTTTGAATTTAGTGTGCTATTACGCACCTGGCTGGACAGCAATCTAGGGCATCGCGAGCAACAGGGATAACGGCATACGCTTGGACTAGCTCGTCGCCGTCTGCCATGTCACTTGTGTGCGTAAACGCAAGACCATGGCGGGGACGGTTGGTCATGGCTTCTTGCGCACTGATGGCGAACTTGGACGAACGTAGGAACAGAACCAAAACGCGCAGATTTTTCATGGAAAGCCCTGTTATTTTGAATCACACAAACCGAGCTGGTGCGTCTTCTTCTGCTAGCTGCTACTGGCTGCTGCAAGCTTAGCTGCTTTCTGGTGCCTGCTGCTGTTGCGGCCTGGTATATGGTGTTGATGCCTCAACACCCATCGTCGGACCTCATACCAGATATATGTAAAGCATACAGCAGCAAAGTCTGATAGAAACTCATAGTATTCGGTTCTTTCTCCCTCTGCTACTCTGCTGCCGCGTCACACGTGGCCCTCCATACATGTGGCATTCACGGTACAACAGTAGCGGCGATGTGAGCCCTCTCTTTCGTGATACCCACGGTTCGTGCCACTGTGAGTACACGTATGTGTGTGCACTTCTGTATGGGTGAGTGGAGGGTGTGCTGTCGTGTTATAAGCACACACACAAAACGATTAAAAATGATCGTTGAGTTTTCTTCGAAAGCAGCCGTTCACCCTAGCAGGGACGAAATAAGTACCGAATGCAGCAGCAGCACAGCATCAGGAGTACAACGGCAGCCGTGTTTCAAGCTCTTGCCTTTGTGCCAGTAGTCACGGTGGATGTGTGTGTTTGTGGTTCGTGCACAGCAGACGATCGAACCACGACAACATTTTCACGTCCAATCCAATGATCAAACGCACGTCGTCCGATCTCATACCAGGTATATGAAGCACACAGCAGGAGCAAAAGAAGTACCTGGTAGCTCATATCATACCAGATACGTATCATTCCAACGCCGGTGTTCACCCTAGGATATCAAGTCGAACCCATCCCGAGGGGGAACCTTGTACGTTTTACGGCATGTACTGCATGATATCCCGTTTTCTTTCCCAAATACGCCCCGTCCGGCATTGGGGTGGACGGGACGGCCCTATTCCCTAGTACACCCTCATATACGGTTCGAACTCTGTTTGACTTTCTTTGTTTTTCTTACTTTCAAACAATCCGAAGCCGTGCTTTGTCGTCCCCCACGGCCCGACCGACGCGTGTGATGGCCCGCAAGGTGAAGACTCGCGCATCACAAGCGCACACGCCGCGTACACAACAAAGTGTACGGTTGAACAGCTGGCGCTGGTTTGGATGGACTCGCGTGATTAGGATAGTTGTTGAGTGTGCTACAAGTATGTATGGATTGAGCTGGACCACTAGGATACGTCAGAACTCGAATCCGAAACATGCGAAAACTACGGCTAGCCCACTCGCTTGTAAGCGATGGAGAACTACAAATGGCAACAACGTTTGCTGGGCTCCAGTCGATACTCCGCACAGCTTCATCAGCATCTATTTCTCGCCCTCTGTCGCACGCGAGGTTGCGAAAAACGTTAGCTTTACATAAAAGGAACACCGAATCAATACCACTCAATGTGTCATTTCTGGCCGACACGACAGTAGAAGCCGGAAAAGGACTGTATCATGAGCGACTTTCTTCGTTCCATGTGAAGGATACAGTCACATATGGATACAATTTGCTACAGACTATAAGCGCCAACAACCCCACTTTCGTCCGCACACCATGCGTACCTGATGAGGAGACGACTGAGTGAGGTGGCAACTGGCACTCAAGTGTTACACAACAAAGCCAAAGAGTACATATCGCACATAAGTTCATAAATAAGGAAGGAACATACGATTTTAATGTTCCAACAAATATTAGAAACAGCCGTGACGACGTAAGGTTCTCAAAGAAGTTTGCGCTTTGTTCTCACTTGCTTGATCGAGGTCAGCAGCAGACATACATATACCAGGAAACAACCGTGTAGCCGAAAATCAACAGTACAACATGTAGCGACGAAACAATCAACGTGGGTGGCCGATGGCTGCTGCTGTCAAAGACGCAATGGTCGTCACCGGTTGGTTTGTATTGACCCGCACGAAATCACTGGGGGGGAACCAGAAGAAGGTGTCTCCCACAGAAGGGGCGTTGGTGGTGAGCCCTCGCTTTGCGTGCGAAGTCATAACCCGACAGTGGGTCTGGCATTCCAGCTGCTATTTTCACACCTCTGCAACATGCGAATAATATTGCGATCGTTTTACACATTTATCGTTCGCCTTAAATTTGCGTACACGATGTCGTGACCTACAATCGTTCATCGTCTTAGCTCTCGCCCCACCGATGCCTCACGCTGCCCCACCGTGTCCTCGTTGACTGTGGGTTTACGGATCCACGTGTCCTTCAAGGCTAACAAGGGTACTCCTCGCTGCTCAACATCTGGGTGTTTGTTTTAGCGACATCGACGCCGCATAATCATCCGAGAGCCCCCATTTTGTACCCGCGGGATACGGCACGTTGATGGCGCTGCTACAACCAGAATTGCCAAACTATGGACGGCAGTATCAGCAGCGATCAATTGAGATGGTTTCGCACAAGAAGAAAGTGCAGGGTCGAGTACACCGCAATACCCTTGAACCCCGCGGGTTCCCGTCGTCTGTGAAGATTGGCTTTCGCCTTCTCTTTGGCGCAATCCTGGCAGGGCCAATGTCCACAGAACATTCATGGGGTTCGGGCGTGGGTATGGGTGTGTTCGCGGAGCCATGCGTTCTCGACCAGGACAGATCGGTTGCAACGGAAAACGCAGCGGACGTAGAGATAGTGAACGTCACCTCGGCCACCCAGAATCTCTCGAGCATATTCAACTGCGATGGCGGGGCGTTCGAGGCACACTGGTACGGGCTCGTAGATGTGACCAGCACTATCGCCATTGGCAGCGGCACCACAGTGAGGATTATCGGGCAAAATGTTTCTACCACCACTGATGACTTCGCCAAAAGCACAGGTGGAAACAGTACACGCGAACGGAGCCCGAGCAACCAAACGCATCTCGCAGAGCTGACAAGTGGACTAAATCTTCCGCTTGGCCTTACGTCAGGTGCGGTGGGCGTGGCTCCTCCGAACATAGCTTCCACTACAGACACGAGCATCGCTTTCGGGCCACTATTTTCCGTCGTTGGCGGGACGTTAACCCTTGAAAACTTGTTCGTTCGCGGCGGTTTCGCCCCCAACACCACCGACCGCGCCTACAGTGGCGCCGGCATATACGGAGAGGGCTCGAACGTGAGCGTCACCAGATGCGAGTTCAGAAACCACTTCGCCGAGGTCACGGGCGGAGCCATACACGCCGAAGATTCCGTTCTCGTCGTGATCGACTCGACATTCAGTGATTGTCGGGCCGGGTTTCGGTCGTCCGCCGGGGATGTGGACGCGGAAGGCAGAGGCGGTGGCATTCATGTGAGCACGCTACAGGACGAAATATAGTTTCGTTTGGTGATCTCATATGTTTGTCTTTCCAGTGTTGCCGCTAGGAAGAGTTCGGAAATCGTCCAATTTCCTCAAGAGTATCAGATGCAGGCCCTACTTTCATACAGCCTGCCCGGAATAATTTTGCATGCATAATTATGCACATGGTTTTCTGACATTGCATAATATGGAGTGTTCTGGAGTGTTCTGGGGGAAAGGGCAACTTTGATGTTTTCCTGGTTTCATTCTGCATTTGTATGTGGTCCCGAATGCGGAAATGGTTGAGTACTGCGGGAATAGGTTGCGGTGAAGTTTGTTGTATACTTTAGTATACAACAACGCGAAGTACGAAGCGATCGAGATGGGGCGATGTTCATACTCGGCGCTTCCTCATGGACTAGGTTTTTAAATAAAGCGTAGAAAACACGTTGGACAAAATTGCCACGGTATGTACACTTTATTGGGGTATTCCCACCGATAGAGTAATACTAACGAAGGAAAGTTCAAAATGCGAGGTGTCTGTACACCTTGCTCACATCAAACCCCACTATCCAACGTGAGAGGGAGGAACGGGCTTGGTACGAACTGAACCCGCCCCGCCCCTCGTTCCACTAGTTTACCGTAATTCGATCATTGCGGCATCTTACCCTTAACCCTGCCTTTGGAATATTCCCTGTTACTCACATCAGTCTGTTTATTTCGTTCTCCTCACCTGCGCTAACCAACCTCGGCGTGTTGAACGATGGTTGGTAGGTGAAACACACTATTGTCTCGGTTGACGGCTGTCTATTTGAGGGGTGCTATGCAAGCAAGAAAGGAGGCGGGATGGATCAGGATGCTGGGCAAATGTCGGTACTGAATTCGGTTTTCTACAACAACGCCGCCGGGAGCGACAACGTCGAAGATAGTGAGTCATGTTCTAGACAATAGTTTAGCATCGAGGTTTCTGTGGTGATAAATGATGCTGGCAAACAAGGTTGCATTCACAGTGGTATCAGAGAGTGCGTGGGGCAAGCGGGCGAACGGAAGCCGTACGCTACAAACATATATCGAACCGAGGCCCGATATTTTCGAGCAAACTGCTTTCGAGGCGATGTTTAGCACAAAGTTGGCCACGTTTTTCGTTGTCGGTACTGTACATGATCGGCAGGTTAATCTCGACCACCGCAGTACGTGGCAGATTTTTTCACGTTACATTTTACAACGCGATACCTAGGTGATGATAACCCTCAAAGTCGTTACTGCTTCGAAATGCGGCCGCGTCGCATAGGCGACAGAACTCCACTTAAGGGGGTGAATGTGCGACAAATCGCAGAACTGACGCAAGTGAAGGGATACAGTGCTCAGGGCTTTACCCCCTCGTGAATCAAACCCACGCCAATCAGCAACATTGCATAATTTTTACTGAAAGCATCCCGTCACCCCAAATTTATGGTTTCAACATACCTCACACAGGTAGATATTTTTCCGAGTACGTATGCTGACGTTCGACAGAAACCGTCAGACCCACCTCTTAGAATCTAAGCCATCTCCCAACACGTAGCTATGCTGAAGAACAAGAACGAATGAGACTTACCCCATTCCCACACATGCTACATGCAGAGGCCAACGTAGGACAGGGTGGTGACTTGTCCTTCAAAGTTTGCACCCAATCCTTCGACGGTCTGGCGGCATGCGGTGCAAACGACACTGTCTTCGAAAGCAGCCACGTCGGCAGTAAGGGCGGCGCCGTGGCAATCGACGAGGAGCGCCCGTCGTCCTACATTGAATTTCACCGGTGCATCGTAGGAAACAGCTTCGCAGGGCTGGATATTGAGGAGGATCCACAAGGTGAAGGCGGTGCCTTCGTCGTTGGCAAGGGAGCCACCCTTGTCCTAGTGGATTGCACTATCAAAGCCAACCACTCCGGGAAGAAGGTGTGCAATTATGGTTGGTGCTAGTTTGAATGGTTCTGGTAGCCTCTACCGGCGCTTCACGTTGTTGGTGCAGAAACTTGTGTAGCCTGCGGGATGGATTTTGTATATCTTGGTCTCCCTCTAGGCTCTGCACACCTGCAGTACCTCTGATACTCCGCAGAACACGCTGGCCTATGTTTTTCATCAAACTGAAAATTAGAAAATCCCCGCGTGGTATATAGCTTGCTTTCGCCTTCCATTTCTTTGATCTTCTGTCAGTACAGAAATCGTGAAATTTATTCAGGCGCGCGTCGCACAGTGTGTTGTCACGGTAGAACGAAAACCTTTTCACTTGTCAAGATCACAGTCCTTTCTTTGGTGAGAAAGGGGTCCAACCAGGGCGGTTCGTTGGCCTGAACCACGTGATTTGTTCTAGAAGTGCGCCAGCAATATGCCGAATCCTCCGTACAAGGAGATTTACACGTCCGAAATGTGCCTGGTGCCGCTGCTTTCTTGGTCGCCAGAGCGAAAACACTGATCGCGAGACTGCGAACGGTGCAGTGGGCAATACATTCAAGCCCGTCGTGCTCCATACAGTTCGTCGGGCGTAGATATAATACAAAATCAGTCCGTAATGATACGTACGTACGTATAGCTATATCAGTATGTATATTGGAAGGCATGACTCAGCTCAGCTTGTGACTAGGCCCGAAAGCTGTCGTGAAAACTGTTTCGACTTCGAACATAAAACAGATACTGCGCGATGGGTCGAAATTCGGGGGGTGCTCTGAAATACAACAACCTTTAGGGTCTCAAGTAATAAGATTGGCTGAAAGCGTCGAATGTGAAAAACCTTATAGGTTGGAAGGGCGAACGACAGAAGCAAGCACGTCCGCCACGTACATCAATATCACCGCCCCGCCGCCGCCGCCTTGCTGGAACTCCTCCGATTTTTCGATTTATGGGAACGGAAACTACGAAGGGCGGAGCGATAGCGCTTTCGCCTGGAACTGATTTCGAAGAGGATCCAGGCGCTACTATCATTATGTGGAACTCTTCATTCCAATCAAACAGAGCGAAACTGGATACCGGCGGTGTCGTGAACTTGGGGATATTCGCTACTGCAACCATTCGAGGGGACAAGAACGTATTCCAGAACAACTCGTGCGGTTCGGATGGAGCCGTCTTTGCCGCAACCACTAATACGGTGGTGACCGTGGAAGGCGGCAGGTTTCGAAAAAATCGTGCAAAGGTGTGTATTATTGCAGACGCTGAAACCTCCACGTTCGATCTTGTTTGTGTGCTCTTACGTTTTGGTTGTCTACGAGCAACGGTGGCTACGGTAGGGACCAACGCTGTGATAGGGAGGGAGGGAGGGTTTAGTGACTCTGATTGCGGTGGCTCTGGGCCTCTCACGCGAGTGCTTACTGTTGTGTATTTGCATATCACCAGCTGTTGTGTTTTTTTGTTTCGCATTGTGCACCGTCGTCAAAGGGTTTATGTTACCATCGCGGTTTTGACCGAGGTGCAGGATCGTTGGCGCTTGTGGCCTAAACCCGGTAGTGAAAATGGGGGTAAAACACGATACTATCGTAGCCTTGGTCTAGGGGGTCGCATTTAATGCTCGCGCGAGATGATAATATATATTTTTTGCAAGGCGCAAGCTCATGTGCGCTTTGGGATCGCAATACGCACTGCCGCCATGGAATGGTTTGCTACGCGTCGCCAACACAAAAATTTAGGTCTTTACGAGCTAGGTTCACAGACACTCGCGCGAGTACCATATAATCAGTAGGGAAAATTGGATTACCACTCCTACCCCAGCCTTGGTCGAGCATGCCGCAAAGACCGTCAAGGGGTCAGTCTGACTGACCGTTCGCTTACCGGCTATTTAACGTGCGTCTAAGCTAAATAAGAGCTAAGACGCGCCTGTTTGTATAAAAAGCCCCCTTTGCATCTTGGGATTGAAAACCAGGAGGAAGTGAAGATCTCGTAGACACATCAACTTATCAATTTTTCTCAATTCATTCGCAATCTGACAGCAGTATCACTGCTTCTCCGATCGACGCTCTAACCCCTATTTTGGTTCGTCTTCTTAACGAGACACTTCACCTGACCTATTACTCTTGTCGTCGATCGAAGTGCCGGACCTTGTATAATTTACCTATCTATTCGGTGCCAGCACCGCCAGCCAAGTAAGCGACAAAAGGATGAGGTCAGTAAACAAATTGTGGATATGTTCATCTTCCACCCCCTGAGACATACCCGGTTCATTATGTCGGTCCAAACCTACTAATTGCACGAAGCTGCTTCAAATGTACGCTGCAAGATCCACGACAACGACTACTTGCTCTTCCTCGCGTTTTTGTTTTTATCAGAATGGCGCCGTGATTTGGTCAAAAGGAGAAATCACCGTAATGGGCGGGCGCTTTGTCAACAACGAGGCCTCAGATGACGGAGGTGTTATTTGCGCCTCGGACCAGAGTAACACTACCCTAGCGGGCGGAGTGTTCCAAGACAACACGGCGTCTAATGGCGGCGTCATTTCAGCGGGAGATAATACTTTTTTACTGGTTGAGGACGGAAACTTTACCGGGAACGTTGCGCTGAACGACGGCGGCGCATTTCTGATTGATGAAGGAGGGCACATCCAGGTACGGGAACTTAAACTAGCATTTTGGCGTTGGTGCTTTTTGTTGTTTAGGTAGTATAACCGACATTTTGTCGTTGCTGCCAGGTTTGGTCAGGGTAGTGGATGACATGCCGTTTTATATGTTAGAATGGTGCGTGTCGAGGCTCTGTGATAAGAGTTGCAGACGTGGCATCGAGTGTCTGTTGAGATCACCCGTGACGAAGAAGAGAGAAGATAGTTTGGAAAGTAGCGCTTGTAGGCCAACATTGGAAACCAAAGAAGAGAAGAATAGATATGGAAAAGAGAGTAGAAGGGATGGAAAGGTAGTGAGTATAAGAGGAGGAGAGCAGGAGTGATTGAGGTAAGGCTGACTGTCACCTCGTTATCACGGGACAATGCCCATGCTACAGGAAGATGTACTCTACGGGCTGTTGTACTGGCCGACAGTCCTTTCTACAGTAACGTTCCCTGTACTGTTCACTGCAACGTCCCCTAATACTTATGGTGGTGAGCTGGGTACCCTGTACTATTACTACGGTAAACTTCCTGATAAGGGTAAGTTGAATACAGTACGCCGGCGAGAAGGAACAACCGCTAGTCTCGCCGCATATCGCATTTGCCCGAATCGATAATAATACTGGTATATCTTATATTCTCAAGCGTAATGACAGCAAATCAATCAGATAATAGAGGACTGAAAAATCCATGTTCTAATACGCCCCCTTGTGATGAGAACTCAGTAGCTAGACAAACCTGATTCTCAAAAGAATAAACACAAATTGTACGACGTATTCAGACCTGTGTATTATCAGCGGCAATATGGATGTAGTCATGTCACTCAAGAGACATAATATACGGATGGAACAACATATTCAGACACGGGTATGAACAGCGGTAACATGGATGGAACCACGTCACAAAATACTCGCAGTGTAATTACCACAAGAAATACTCGTCTGGAAGAAGCGCAAACCCGTTTGGTGGGTGTTCAAGACGCCCCCTGAAATGATACCTAGAGGTACACGAAACGGAAGAAAATAGGAAACTGTAGACGCTCGCCCAGTACAGCGAAAATGCGTGCTAGTCAGTTTGTGCACGTACGTACGTACTCGAAAGAAAGTCTAAGAATAGAGATAGTACTGTAATTGACTATGGTGAGTGTAGTCGTATCACAAAAGTTAGTCGTGGTGTTATTTGGCTTACCAACGATTTTTATGGTAGAAAATATAGCGTAAGAGTGTATCTGCTATACGTTTACTGCGGCCCGTCAGTTGAATCCTAGAACAATTAAGAAATCGAAGAAAATCGAATAGAAACCGTGGACGTATATATGTGCCCAGCGCTACACTGCAATGTGCATATGCAACGTTCAGTTTTGTGAGGATGTATGTATGATACACGTACTCGAAAAGAAAGCTAATGCAAAGCTAAATAAAAGCCTAAGAAGCACGTACTTAGGTAGCAGCATTACAGCGAAATGTACATAATGTTTTGTATGTGCTTGTACATTGCGTTCTCGTACGTGCAATACTGTATATAACAAAGTCACCAAGAAATTGTATGAAGAACGCATTGCCTACAAAGTGCGGAACAAGCAAAAACAGTAAGAACAACCCAGCCCATATCGCTGAAGGGTGCTCTGCTCCATGGCGAGGTACCGCGTTGTTGTTGCTATCGATGCTGGTGTTCGTCTTCAAATGCTGGTCTTCACGTTCGTGTTGCTGTCGTCTTGTCGTGTAGAACATAGAAGATCAGGATTGATGTACGCCGAGAAGGTATGAGTGATTCCTTGTGAAGCTGATGATGTTTTATGATGATGGTGTTGATGATCGACGTAGACCTGATGAGCATTGTAATCCTGTCCTGTCGTGGTCTTCGCGCCTTGTTACTGCCCCAAGAGGTGAGCTTGTTGGTTGGTGTTGTTGCCGTCATTTTGTTGCGCTGTTGATGCTGTGGAATCATTTGTTTTGTGCCCCCAACTTGAAATGCGACATAAAAATGTTGGAACTCCCGTTTGGGAACGTTTTAGGCAAACTCGAACGAACGGTGTGCACGTATTGGTAAGGACCTCACCAACCACGTAGCTGGTCCTAACTTTGCTGGAGATCCCCGTGGTCATCTGCATGACGAAGTCTATGGTGGAATTGTTGCTGAGCTGGCGTTGCGTGAGATTGTATTAAGCTATGAATCCCCGTCTCCTCCTGGAATAAGAGATTGAAATTCCTAAAAAAGCGTTAATCGCTGCTGGGTCGAGCTGGCCGAATGCACTGGATGATGGTTACTTATCCAGGTATGTAGTGCTGTTGTACGAGTAGGTCCAGGTGGTGTTTTTGCAACCGCTGATAATATCGCTGTAGCTGATTAGCTGAAGTTACCAGACGATGCTGGCTTCCAGGTACTGTAGCTGATTTGCTGAAGTTGCCAGACGATGCTGGCTTCCAGGTAATGCTGCTGTTCTGGTTGTCGCTGGTGATAGCTGACCAAGCTGATGTTGGCTGAAGGCGCTGTGATGGACAAGGCACTTATGCCTTCTCGAGGGTGTTGTAATGTCCTAGAAATTGGAAGAGTAGTGTACCTGTACTTCTAGCGCGTAGGAGTAGAAGTAGCTGAAGGGTCAGATGAAGCTAGGCAGAATGCACCGATCGCCATTGGTGACTTGTAAACGATAGTGGTGCTCGCTTGACCACTGCTGTTAAAGTTTTGTTGGCCATTATGCAGGCCATGACGGAGGCGGAAGTGATGGCAATAGCCATGTTTAATGTCTCGCCGTTGAACTATGCACGATTTGCGGTCTCTTTGGCTCGTTTGGTGCAGGTTACAACAAGAGTTATTGTGTGCAAGGAAAACTGAATTCCTCATCATCGCAATGTTTGTAAAAACATTTTATACTCGATGGCCTGGCTGTTTGCAGTTTGAGTGGATCATTACTGCTGTACACACGTTGTGACGCCCCTTCGATATGAGCAAAGACCCGTTACGCATGATGTTGTTTAGTGATTTCGTTTTCCAGTGTCTGACTACGTCCCTCGTAAAGCAGTTGCTGGAAGTAAATGCCCCTTTTCTCCGAGTCTGACGGCGTGCTTCTAGCGTCAAAGCGTTAAAGCAGTTGCTGGAGGTGAATGCCCCGTTTAGGCTGGAGGTTGTGTTCCCTGTCATTCGGCTGAATAGCCATTGGTCAACGACCTTGCTGCACGATACAGCTCGTTTAAGTCTGCTCGTCGTAATATAAAATAATCCACGAGGACAAATACTTGTACGTACTTCGTTCTAGGTGGTAGCTTGAAGAATTATTTTTGTTGTCTATTTCGCGCGTGGAATAGCGTGAAACCGGACTCCGTACCTGCTACGCGCTTGATAGCGCTAGCAGACTCCGTACCTGCTTCGCGCGTAAGCGTGAAAGCAGTCTCCTCCCTCCTATATCGATATTCCTGTTGTACTTGACGTAGATGTGATGCCGCTTGTGTCGAGGCTGATCTTTCCTTCGCACTTGAACAAAGTGGAGATCCTTCCTCGTACTCCTAAGAAACGCTCGACGAAGTCAGCGAGACGCAGTTGCGTGGTGCCAGTCGATGCCTATATCAAACGGCGAGGCTAACAACATGTTAGAATGATGCGTGTCGAGGTTCCATCTCTTTAGTAAGAGCTGCAGAGGTGCCGCCGAGTGCCTGTGAAGATTACTTGTGAAGAAGAAGAAAGAAGATAGTTTGGAAAGTGGTGCTTGTAGGCCAACAGTGGAAACCAAGGAAGAAGAGAGATGGAAAAGAGTGTAGAAGAGATTCAAAGGAGAGGAGAAGAGAAGAGGCGTGATTGTGGTAGTGCTGACTGTCACCTCATTGTCACGGAACAATGCCCATGCTACGGGCAGATGTACTCTACGGGCTGTTGTACCGGCCGACCGTCCGCCCTACAGTAACGTTACCTGTTCTGTTCCCTTCAACGTTCCCCGATACTTATGGTGGTAGCTGGTTACTCTGTGCTATTAATACGATCAACGTCCCGATAAAGGAAAACCCACCTGATCGCCGTCATCTCCTTTGGGCCAACACCATACGTACAGCAGCCCTATTCAATATACGAGCTAAACACCACCTACAACCCCCCCTCCCCCGTCCCCTCACCGGTAGTAAGACTAAATACATATATATATTTATTTTCGTCCCATAGCCGTCAGATTTTGTCCCTCCGTAAGAAGTTTAAAGTTGCCGTGTACAGCTTTATTAATATCGACGTCTTCGTATCACACTGTTGACCCTGGTACAAACTAGTACCAAGGGGAGTCGCCTCCATGAGGACATACACATCCCGTAAGGCGCGCGATCGGAGTATCACACACAGCTTGCAAAAACGTGTTAAGACCAAATCCTAGATCTCACAGCTGTAGTATGTTTTGAATTTTTTGTAAAAATATAAGTTGAATACAGTACGCCGGCGAGAAGGAACAACCGCTAACCTCGCCGTATATATTGCATCCCCTCGCATCTAGAATGAGATACCTAGTGTACTTAAGCGTAGTGACTGCAAATCAACTAGTTAGTCGGGGGCTGAAAAGTCCATATTCCAAAAATACATCGGTTCGGAATCCCGTGAAAATGCTATGCCAATGGCCGGACGACTGTTGCGCCACGGTGATGGTTCGCGGAGATCTTGCTGCGTACTAGACATGTCTGCAGGTGAATCACTTGACACAATTCGGTGATTAATCTGTGCTGAAATCTTGGATGAAAACCAGTTCGAACTTTGCTTTTCTTAGAGTCAGCCCGAGGACGAAATCGTTACGAAGGGATTGTCGTCTATGTAGAACATCCTTGGCTCGATTTCAGGCCGTGTAACTGTGATCTGATAGTAGTCGTTTGTTTTTGCGCTACTTCCGGCCATAGTGTAGTCTGCAGTTGTCGTGACCGCCGCCATCTACTAAAGATAAATTTGGTGCGCACAACCCCCCCCAATGGCTTACTGCAAGGCATCCACCCTATACAAAAGCAATATGACAGTTCCGCAGAATCCCTTCTTATCAATATTAATAGTCGGCGTTGGCTCTTTGACGTAAATCCGACTATCTGCCTTCATATGCGTTATCGGCATTTCTTCACCCGAGATATTCCTGCGAGATGTATTGCACAGAGCAACATGCTGATTCAATGTGCGATGAGAAATAATCGATGCATACCGCTGTGTTTGCCCTCCTACGTGTGCCTCGCAGCAGTGCCACTTGAACTAATTAAAACTGTCAACGACCTTTGTAATGTGGCTGGTCAGCTTCACCTCTTGCTCCTGTAGTCACAGTGCAAACCATGAAGGGTCGTTGTTGTGACACACCTGGTTTTGTGTTATTGGCTTGCCGGCTACTAATTGACCACACTCCGACGCATAGAGGCCATTCCTGTGCCCAAGCAGTCTGCGAAGGCAGCCGTTGGACACTCGGCACGCGACAAATGCTACCTAATACTCATCCATGCACCAACTAGTTACCCACCCTTCGCGTTTGTGTCGCACTCTAACACGCCTTATCTGTTGGAGGCTCGACCACAACGGCTGAACGTTTAGTGCTCACGGAGCACGCCCGTTTGCGGTGGTTAGAGAGCGATACTAATAATGTTGGAAACATATTACATTACGGGTTTAGCCAGATCGATCACAACCTGGCGCGTGAAAGGGCTACTGTATCGTGAATATTTTGCCCAAATTTGGGTTACTGGACACCCGCGTGCACTAGACACTCGTTTGCATGTACCGGCGCCAGTTGAAGCGCGAGTTAGGAATTCGGGTAGCACGGGTTTTGTCACAAACGGCGCATAGATCGGCGTCAAGTCTCCCGCGTTTTATTGCGTCACCATTAGAGCCAAACGTGCCTGTACTGTGCTGGTTACCCTCCTTGATATGTGATCGCTCCCGCGATGTGCTGTTTTATGACGTTTATTCCCCCATTTCGAATATTTTGACTGGCGTTCAGTCTAGAGGAGGCCCAAGCCACGTCTGAGATTGTACACGTTAACAGTGTTGGCATGTCCCGTACCTGGTTTATAGGGGACCGAATGATTGTCCCCTGCATCAACGTATCCAAGATGTGGGTGAAATGGTAGTTACAAGACAGTGCCTTCGGTATGTATTTGAATGGGCCGTGCTGAGACTCGTGCCCATGTACTCGCGGTTACATACGACCAGATAACTGGGGGAAATTTCAGCAAAAACGTGGCGGATTACGGAGGCTTCTTGTATAAGAAAGGGAACGGCAACGTTTCTTGCACAGGAGCATCCATACTCCAGCACAACGCCGTGGAGGGGGGCGCTATCTACGCCGTAGACGGAGCGACCCTTACGTGGGCTTGCAATATTGGAAATAACGTCGCGATGTCAGCACCTGCCATGTGAGGAGACACACTGTACAAAATCATTGCGTCGTGTCTGGTAGGAAAATGTGTATTTACTTATAGGTGGTGAACAGAAGCAGACATGGGGTAAAACATGTGTCCCGGAGAGGAATACTTGCGTGCGATTGATTCGGTCACCATATTTGCATTATAAGAAGCCAAGACACCCTGAACTCGCATCTGCTGGGCACGCAACGTGGGCTTGGTGAAAATACCTTCGTTTCGATACCTGGCTTTAGCTCACCGTAGCTAGGGCCTCAAATTCAATCCCCGCCTGATTTGGGTTGCGTTCGCTCGATCTGGAAGCCATTGTTCCCCTCGTTTTATGTCACGGTAAACCTACCGATGAATATCCTTATCAGGTGGTGGATGATTTGCTGCTATGACCTCTTAGCATATTGAGCGAGGGCTGGTCTCATTCGGGTTTGGTTCGTGGCTATCATAAAAGCATTGCCTGTTATTGTCCGGAGAAGGTTTACCAATGTCATGTATAAGTTGCCGTGTTCGGTAGATAACTTGGAGTAGTTGGCGTGATTCTCGACCAGTGCCAAGCAAATAGTAGGTGATTATACTCTGGGCCCTCTACCTGCTTCTACTGCTAATTGTTCGAACCGACATTCGCCAACAAAGACAATATCTCAACAGCCAGACCACGCGGCCTTTTCCTTCCTACACTAATTGAATCCAAAGAACGTTAATTTCAATCGAGAACGTTGTGAACTGGTATGTGTGGTGATACCTGAAGTAGGCGTATCATCCACAATTTCCAAAGTTTGAAATCTTCTGCAACGTCTGGCTCCGTACCAAAATCGGCGGCTTTGAATAATTCGGCAAAATATCAACCTACGTGCTGGGTGCGCATTTTCTTGTCTAAAGAATCGTTCCCCAGCAAGTATATCCTGAACGCAAGGCCACGGCTCTATGGGGCCCTTCGGTAGCTGATTGTGCTGCCCCTGCACTGTAGCATGAGGTCATCCTCGAACTAATGAAATTTGACGAGTTCCTCGCTGTCTTCTATCCTTACTCATTGAGTACTAACACGCCCTAATGATGTGATTCGAAGGATAATGTCTACCTTTTTCTTGTGAACTGCTGTGCTGTGACCCAGCTACGCTCGGGACAGCGTGACCATGACCCTCGAGGGAATATCCCTGGTTGGCAACAGTGTGGCCCGCGGAAGTGTCATCTTCTTGGTCGACAGCGATCTTAAAACCTATCAGGTGCGCACCAAGCTTCTAGTTTGCCTACAACCACAGATCGAGCCGCTGAAACGAAGGTTGAAGGTGTGTACCGGGGCCAGTTCGACATGCTTTCCCTAGACCCTTTGATCGAACCGCCGTATTTGCCTTTACGTGCGTTAATGGTATGCTGTTTGGCTAGCATCAATAGTACGGTACCTAAATAGGTTTGTTTTGGCCTCAGAATAGATGAACCTATTCACGGGTGACATTCCATTACACCTCACAGTTTCGCCAATTCCCCCGCCATTTATTCCCCCCAGCCCCGCAGTATTTAACATGGTTTATGGTTTCGGTTGATATTTAGATCGTTCTCAACTGTGATTTCTATCAGCGGGGTGTCTACTGCCACACGGCTTTATCTGATTTGACCACATACCGCCCACTAATCTAAATGGAGTCTAAACGTTACATCCTCAATAGCCGGGAATACTTCCGGGCACCTACAACAGCAGCATATTAAATCCCTGGATGGTAAAACAAACAAATATGGGTTTCATCCGTTGGGTCTCACACCATTCACCTTTCGAGAGAAGGCATTCTGTCGCTTGTCCTGCCGAGAGAAGCTTGTGTATACTATACCAGGTACCTGTCGGCCTGTTCGTTGCTGAGGATTACCCTTTACCCAGGCCAGGGCATTCCGTATTTTTCCTGCCGGTTGCCGTGGCAAGCACCACATCGGACAGACATTTACAGTCAGAAGGTGTTATCAACATACCTAGTTAGTCTATATATGAGACAAAGGTGCAAGACGATTAAGGTACATAATGGAAATGTATACACTGGTCAACGCAGCAAGACACACGCTGTACAGCGACTTGCAGCGCGCGGACCGTTGCATAGACAACCCCACACCAGGCTCCTTCGCCCAATCCCCTGTAATTAGTACGTGCTCAAATGGCAAGTTAGCTAGTACCAGAGGTGTGCTATGGCCAATCAACATCCGGACGCCAAGACTCTCATAGTGTACGTTGGCTTAATACGAAACTCGTACCGAACAGAAAGTATTAAATAAGCAATTTCGCCACAGACATACTCCCAGACGCGCGGTGGGCAAACTTCGTAATGCTGGAATTGTGCTTGTGCGCAAGATTACTCGATAAGCTTCAATACTGTTCCACGCTGCTGAGCATGGCGGAACTGGTCTGACCAGCCAGCGCGGCTACGTTCAACCGACGAATGATTTTCTGATCAATCACCGCGAGTACAACTGGCTACTGCTTCTACAGTGTACCAAAGTAACACGCCTCCTCGAAGGACTTGACAAAGTACGTTTTCGGTCGATCCATTCACAACAAATTGCGGATTTGCTTGATCTCACGAACGCTTGCGTGATGATTACAGCGATTATTGTCCGAACATGTATGTTTACGTCCTATCGAGAGTTTCAACGCTCCGTACTGTGTATACTTACTCGTATGTTTCGGCATATACTTAGTATATATGTGTGAAACACGATGCGCATCACACCAACAGTGTGTTGTTCACAACTCCTTTGACGCGCCTCAACAATCAGCTGTACTAGCTTCGCTTAAGGTGGGCGATTAGACCTTCTCACGTTTGCTACGGTAGAGTAGCACCCTTTTTGTTTTAGGCTCTTCGATTGTGGAGCTCTATACCTCTCCAAAAAGCTGATGTGGGGAAACATATACGTGCTGCCCGATGAAAAATCTCGTGGCCTAGGTACACAACGAAAATTATTGCGTTTTTATTATAATTCCGACGATTTTGGGTTAAAGAGCCCCGTCATTCAGAAAATGGTTCAGCCAAAGATTGCTACGTCTATTGTAGCAGGCGTCTTCTACCACTGGTAAAAACAGTCTATCGCGTAACCAGGCAACACATCGTTGTAGCTCTCAGATTATTTGTTATATTCTGAGGCGAACATTCCGTCCGCACAATAATCCGACACAAAGAATGAACCGCACGGGTCCAACCGTACGTTTAACGTGGCAGGAGTATTTTGAGCACCTCTACTACATGTGCTTTAAGCTATTGCTGACAAAATGCTTGGTTTTTAGAAACTAGTAGAAACAAATATCGTATTTCCGTCAAGCTGGCAACCCCGGGCGATGGTGCGGTCCCGGTCTCCCAACTAGTGATGTGTCAGCGGCCCGAGGGACGATGTCTTAGAGAACCCAGAGAACGATGTCTGGCAGCCCGGCCGACAACGCTGCGGCGACCGCAGACATGATTTCCGGCTGTCCCAAAACCCTGGTATGACATAGACGCGGTTTAAGCTGCGAGTGCTCTCAGTTCCAAATGGTTATGGTGTGGTAATTGCGAACGCCATCCCTTCGGCAAATCCAAACGATGGCCTAGCGTCCCAATGCCCGCGAACGTCGTTCCGGGGGTCCGACGACAAGCCTGTCGTTATTCAGAAGACGGCGCTCCGGCATTTCGATTAGCTTAAAACCGGGGTGATACCATGCTCCCGTTGTCCATGATACTTACGATTAGTACCAGGCGATATTGTTGCCTCAGCGGTTCCTTTCGATTGATTTCCTTAATGCTGGGGGTGGAGCACTCGTACAACTGGCAGCCAGTCGTCGATGCTGATGACAGGCTTCTTGACGTTTGTTGCCAGTATGTTCGGTGTTCTTTGCAGGAATGACTCAACCGTTCTTCTAGTCCCTCGCCTTCACCGTTTTTCCCACTGACTCCGCCCGTCTAGCCTTCGCTTCCCGTAGGACAAACCACCTGTTGTTTCATCCTGTGTATGACACATGCCCTCGCGTAAATGCAGTACACCGACGATGTAGGGAAGCTGTCATGAAAAGCCTAATGCAGGTCTGTGTAGAAGAAGCAGACGCTCAGGATTTGTGCGGAGTACTTACTCTATGACCTAGGCGGATGTCAGCTCGATGTCAGTATCTAATTGCTTGCCGAGATGAATTAACTATTGACGGAATGTCCGCCTGCGATATTGGAGTGGAAGGACTAGTCAAGAAGCTTGGTGCCAATAATCAGTAACATGGATCATACATGTGGCCTGAACATGTGATGCTGTAGGGTGGCGATCTCTGTACTAACCATGGGAAAATAACAGCCAAACTTGAAAGAGAGGGAGAGCGATCTAATGCGTCTCACCACTCTTGCATATCTCGGCATACTCATGACTTTGTTGCCAGAATTTCGGTACAGGCAATTTTTCGTGCCCCCCCACACAACTAATTGATATGTTCCCGTGTAGATTGTCGACGAACCTACTCTATATACTATACCCGTACGGAACTCACTATCTGGCGACTGTTACTGCCTGCAAGTACCTATCGAAAACAGTGAGGTCGTTAATGCATGCAACCAACAATAGCCTGGCGGTGGTGTCATTACGCAGGTGGAGTTTTCAGATTTATCAGGATCATCAGACCTGACAGCTGTACAAGTAGATGAAGATTCTAGCTACGAGGCTGAATACACCTCTTTTGCAGGCTTCGCGGGAGCGGTGAGTGGCGCCGAGAGCACAATTTTCTGGAACCGCTCGTCATCGTCTCGTACGTGTATATGTCTCCACAATCGCCCCAGATCAAGTGCATTAGTCGACCAAGTAGTGGTTTTGCGCACGTCGCTACACGCAGAGCGGTTCGCGGCCTTTCAAATTTTGACACGGTGAGCTCAGCGGATGTCCATGGTTCCAACGTCCATCGCTTCCAGGTAGTCGTCTTCAGCGAAGGTAAACTCCACTTGGACGACTGCGATTTCAGCCGCAGCATCTGTCCAGCTCTGGTCTACTCCGAACCAGGTTCCACAGCGGTTATAAGGAACACCGTACTCGGGGATAACAATTGTGAGCCGTAGCTAGTGGAATTGTTGGTTTCCGGTCTTTATGTGTCCGTCTTTTCTCGAACTAGCACGTCGCTTAGTGAGCAGAGTGGCTGCGACCAATACATGTCAATTCCGTGGTACATCGTCAACTTAATGTGGCTTTTTAATATCGAACCATGCAGTTCTCCAACACGGCATGTGTGTTCAAGTCGGTATTCAACCAAATTAATACTTGCCCCCCTCCCCCCCATGGTCATATGACTACGGCTATGCATGAAATGAGTACGCCCCCCTCCCCCCCCCCAACTCCCTCGGCCTGTTTACGTGCAAACATACACTATCGAAACCCACTTCGGTAGATGCAGCGCTTGCAGCGGCAAGCTCAGAGGCGGGCGAGCTACCCAGCGCCAATACGATAACCAACGTCAACCTCTCATGCGGATCTGATCCGGAGACATTGGATCAGGGGGGAGAGACCCAAGATTATTCTGCTAATTATCCTTGCAGTACAGAGTCCGAGTGCCGCAACGGAAGCCTGGGGGTGTACTGCCAGTGTTACGAGCAGAGGTCTAACGGAAAACAGGTAGACACACCTCCCAGAATAGCTAGTGATACCCTCCTCTCTGGAGCCGCTATAATCATGGTTTCAGTTTCTTGCAGGGCTCGCTAGAATCAGGTGCATAAACTCACATCGTGACATATACCAGGATATAATTACTTCTTCGTTCGCGTCTGGCCAAACGCGAAAAATGTTCGCCAACCTCTCTTCTAACCTTGAAATACATCGGCGTCAAGAGATCGACGTCCTGCTTAAGGCACTTCCAGACGACGTTCGTCGATCCGAGTTTAGAACGTGAAACCACGCGTTAACGTATGTATTACATTCCAAGTATTTGCCTTATAGAATCATAAAATAGTGCCAAACACACGCTCGAATTCGTTTAGGTGTTGTCCTCGGCAGATACGGTCAGGCCGTGAATCAGTACCGTGTTACGTAAAGCCCTTTGCTCCTCCGACCAGGTGATCTATCTTGATGAATTGACCACAATCTGTTGACAGGCACAGGTTCGGGGTTGGTTGTTTCGTGTTTCGCCCGAAAGAGTTTGTTAGGTATGCAAGGGCGCCGTTTCGTGGTTGGGTTCGCTTTGGTCATGATACCATACTAGTTCAAACTTTAATAGCCTGGAGGTTTACATCATCGTCAATTGTATGAATGGAGTTTCGGCGACAAGTGTATGACCATCCACGTCTGGTTTCCAACGGGAAGCGCCATACGGAACATTTTTTGCTGTCGATCTCTTTGGTTCAGAGCGATACGTGACCAGTTGATTTATAAGCGGAAATCGTCACCGAGAAACGAGGATCTCGTGGAGATTTTCAGGCATTAGCGGGGTCTTGACTATGGGGTACATCATTGATGACATACTCTAGCAGGAATGTTCGTCTCGTGCCTCGGTGACTTTTGTTGAGTGCGTTGGTAACGACGTCAGACGTCAAATCAAACGGAAGCAATATATCGTTCGCCCCGGATGACACACCAGTACTGACTGTACTGGGATTACGGCGACACTACTGACCGAGTTCTTTTTATACAGCTGCACAGTCGCCGACATCGCGGGCGTGCTCAAAATAGTTCATGACGCGACCCCAACCGACTTCCCACCATCAACAACCCCGCATGATGATTTACCAGAGGTGCGTCAGCGGGAACGCCTCCGCACTAGATCTTACACTGGCGAGGAAGCCAAACACAACCTTCCACCCGGCATTGCTTGATGGAGACCTGCTCCTATCGCACTCATCGCGCATATGCGAAGCAGGGTCACCGTCTAGCGTAGGTGGCCTAGGCAGCGACGATAGTGGCGGCGATGTGGCCAGTTCAAGCGTGGAAGGGCTGGATGGTGATTGCGCTGACCTTGTGGTGTGGACCGTCGAATCATTGCCCTCGTCAACAATGATGATGAGTTGGACGATATTTCCGTCGACGGGGTTGCTTCTGCCGGGACAAAGGCGAGTGGGGGGCCACCATGGCGTGATGGTAGAAGTTGCGGGGACGTATTTATCCACAGCAATTATAAACAGCTGTCTACCCGTTCTTCACCCCGACGTTGATGAATGCCTGGTACCGGTTTGCATACTATCTTCTGGCCACTCTCGAAATGTGGTAAAATCAATCACTTTTTAGCTAAGCGACGAAACGGCTTTCTTTGTGGGTAGAGGGAGCCGTAGCTTTGTTACCATTTTCTTACTGTTGGAAGACGGGTACTTGTTGGTATATGAGTTAGAATGTTGACATGACGTTGAATAATCCTTTTTTACCGCATATCTGGCAGATGTTTTCCTCTTTCGAAGCATGTACATGTCTTGGTTTGGCGATAGGAACACTGTTGTTTCCCGAGTTCGGCTTCCGTCGCTTCTGCTTTTTTGATGTCCCAGCGATCCACGATTGTGGTTTCAACGATGGAGTATGCTTGAAATTTTCTACTCTTCCTGCCATTTGAACAAGTGACACTACGGCAGCGCTCACCGCCGCTGTGAGCGCGCCGCTGTATCGCTTGCAGATGCCCAAAGTTTATTCGCGTTTAAATTTGCTGCCAGTCCGACGCGTACAACATTCGATCCCTGAGCATCGGTCTCAGCAAGTAGTCTATTCGTTTTGTAACGTGTGTGTCTTACCGAGCGTCCACAGCACTCAACGTCTAGGATCCAAACACCGCCTACATGGAAACAAACCGAGATGGGCGATACCGTAGGAGCCCATGTCTGACTAGCGACTGATTGTCCTCCCCGTTGTACGGTGCTGTCTTGTGCTAAACTTAAATCACCCTCCCCGCGTTGGCAGGGCATATCGTCGCTCACCGTTGAGATGCTACAATCGGTACTGCCAATGCAGGGAACCTACTGACATTGTGGAGAGACGGTCTGGTAAATGCTTGAGTCGTATACGGAAGACGTTTCCCGCCGTCAGATACATATTTTAGCCACACTCCGAACCGGTGACGAACAGGTTTGCATTTACTGACTGAAATTTCGATGCTCCCCCATCTAATCCACTGCATAATTGGCATGGTTCAGGACTCCGTATGTATTGTCTGTTCCTTGAACCCATTTCGGCGTGTTTTGCCGGGTTAGATGATGCGCTGGTGTTTCCATTGTGTGGTTTATAGGCAGTGAACAGCACACCACATCTCGGCGTTGCCGTATGTGACACGAGGATCATGTGTGGGTTATTATCACGAACGTTCCCGTGGTCGATGGCCGGTTGCGACCTCGTCGATGATCTAACTCTTGTCGTCACAACTTTGTCAACAACGCATTTCGTGGTGTCGCATCCCCCCTGAATGGTGCAGTATTCCCTTAAGGGTGGCCACATTTCCCGCAACAGACTTTGATGGCACCGCTAACGTCACGTTCGAGGTGATTGGTATGAGTCCTCGTTCCACCGCATCGACATGGAAATCGGCCTCGCCGTCGGGGGTCAGCGAGAACGGCGAACAAAGCGACCGTACTTCATCCGCGGTTCGCTCGGAACAAGGAAGAGGCCCTTCGTTGTCCTTCAATGTCACCTTCTACCACTGCGCAGCCGGTAGCTTCTGGAACCACCCGTTATATAGTCCAAATGCCTCTGGGGAATTCGCCGGAGCCTGTTCACTATGCATTGATGGCGTTGACGGCGAGACAGAGGTACGTGGGATGAAATGTGGCCGATCTACATTCCTTCCGTATGTGCGTGTCGCTGTTGTGCTCAATTGTCTGTATAGCAGAATCCACCGAGTGCTGACAATCCAGCCGGCCTGGAGCTTCGTGGTCACATCACATCTATCTATTGCCTGTCAGTATCCTACTGCTGTTGTATGTTTAGGGGTTCGACACATCCCTCTCTTGCACTTGGGTGATTCGCTATGTGCCCGAGCAATATGATACGCCGTTCCGTTTGGATTTTGAGCCAAAGAGTTGAGGGTCGACTGTTCCGACGTACCCAGCGCAAGGAGGTAAATCGTGGCGTAATCACTCCAGCTGAATCCCGTGCGAGAGGCGAGGTCGAAACGAATTGCATGCTCTATTTGATGGATTTGGAGTGTTGGAAGTTTGAACGGGTGTACTCGCCTCGTACAGCAGGTGAATAGCGCTCTCCACGAAACAGCTGATAAGCAATTCTGGCATGATACTCCGAAACTACTCGTCAACAGAAGCCAAGCGTTCCGTGTTTCCTGCCTTCCTAGATTCTGTTCTTGGAGATCAACATCACACCTGCTAATGTATGAATGAAATGAAATTGCGCGTTGCCGTCGGACACATGCTGCCGTAGGGGTTCACCAGTTTGTTTCTGAGGCTCCTCGCTTGAGGAGATCTGTACTTCACCCACAAACCGATTATGAGTAAACTACAAGTGCAACCCGATGAACCAACCCATGGCCTAGGTATTAAAAAAATATACATTGCAAAACAAAAGTGACATCTACGAATTTGGGTTAAGGAGCCCCGTCATTTAGAAACAAAAACGATAAAACGTGCTACCTCTATCGTAACGTGCGTCATCCCACTACAAGTATGCCAACGTCAAGCGTTTTTACTGGGTGCAATATGTAAGTCAATGGCTCTTACTACGCAGGAAATGTCGATACTCTGTATAGGTACCCTCGGTACCGGCTCGAGCTTATCGCAAATGTATCCCTCGCCCTGTTTGTACTGCTCAACTAGGGCGTGGACTGTTCCAAAGATGGGGCCACTATGGAAGCATTGCCGATAAAAAAAGGATACTGGCGGGCCGAACTCTGGCTAGGCTTCGTCCGTGAGTGCTCCAACAAGGTATGGTAATGACGGGAGCTTGGTTGCACATCCGTGTCTTCTTACCGGTGACGCAGTAGACGACGTGCACTTCGATGTCCCCCTTATTCGTACCGCAGTCTTAGCGTTTGGTTTACAGGATATTTGATAATATGTCCGTTATCTCTTGACTGTAAGTGGAATCACATTACTTGGAGCAGTCATGGGAAGTGCGGTCTACGTTAGGCACCTTGCAAGCCCTTAATTTGCACAATCTGGAGGACTTGGTTTGCGCAAGCGTAAAATGGTTTTCGACAGATGCTGTCATATTGCATTCTCACTGGACATACACACGCGCCTATCTATTTTAGAGGTCTGAGGAATTATGATATTGTCCTATAGCAATGGGGGATTTCCGATGTGTAGAACTGCAGCTGCCTTGTTTCGTAAACATGCTTGTCCTTTCAAAATATATTTTGGTGTCTGTCTACGAAAGAGCTGGGGGTGAAAAGCTTCAAGTACACCGCTTGTCACGCGTCAATGTGTAAGGTTATTGGCACTTCACAAAGGTGATACACAGCGACTACAAGATAAGTTGACGCATTGCACAAAGCAAATAACAATCCAAAGACTTAAGATCGAGGGAGAACAGGCCTATCTTGTTTTAGCAAGCCATGGTGTGCGTGTGTTCTTTATATATAACTGACCATTATACCATCCGACACCCAGTACCGCAAGGATCAGCGCTCATTTGTTTTTCAAGAGAGATTCAACCTCTGCGGTGAAAAGGCACGAGAGATATAATAGATCGTCAACAACGCATACATTGGGGTATCCTGGAACGTCTCTCAGATGAAATCTATGTTGAGGCCAGCACAGACCAATGCTCGAGCTTTACTGCATTGTCGTCTACCAGGTACGAGCGATTCAGCATCGAACACCATGACCTGTAAAACGTACTCGCTCCCATGTACTGCCTGTACCACGTCTTACTCTGTTTTTCTCACCGCTCAGCCTCATCGAGGGTCCCTACCCGTCACTGCAGACATGACCATATATCTGTGGAAGGGTGTTTGCATGATGATTGATTCGACCGTTTTCTGCGCGTTCAAGCTCGTTTATTTCAGCCGCCATAGGCTAAAATGTATCCCACTACCCCGCAACAGGACGCATGCAAGGGTGGATCGGACGTCAAGAGCGTGGACGAGTACTGCAACGACGGCTACGAAAACATTCGTGAGCGGGGTGCTTTGAATCATGATATTGCGTCCTGTTGAAAGTATTTTCAGACCGTATTATGTGGCAGTGTGGTAATGCAAGTCGATATTACAACTCCTCCCTCTATCGGATATGTCGTTTCGCTTGTTGGTTTACGACCGAATATGTCCTACCTGGCATGGCCAGCACTGTGTTCAGCTGGTGTGTTGTTGGGAATTGTAGCGAGTGGAAGAACCTACCGTGTACGTAGCGTGTATGAAGGCAGTCACATGCAGGGTATCGTCGTGTATTTGCGGTGCGTGTTAGGTATCATAATGGCCTATAGAAGTGACTTTCCCCCGACGTGTGGCAGAGGTTTTTTATGCAGCTGGCGTACGTAAGAGCAGTGCTCATCGTTAGTTGTAATAGCAAATACGTATACGGGAAGAGCCTGTGCTGACTAGTAAGTGTTTTGTGGTCAGATCCCCAGTTGTTTCCATGCCCGATGCGCCTTTCTCCCCATTGTCATGGAGTCAAATATTGCACAATTTCTCACGAAGGTAGTCCCAGTCACACCGGCCTTGTTGTGCCCTGGGGTACTATCCCCATAGGCCATATTTCACGGCAATACAACTTCGCGGAACCAAGCTTGATCGCCACATAGATCGCATTATAACCCCATTTGTCCACAGCTTTGACCATTCTCATTGTAGGGGCATAAGTGTTCCATGTATTGGCGTAATTAGTCGACCTCATCACTGTGCCTTCCACCCCCGCGTTTCTAAACGTCTTTTTTCAAGTGTGCTCCGTATGCTCGCATGGCTACGGTAGAGGCGCGTCGAACCAATGCCATAAGTGCACGGCAAGCTTCAAGGGGGCGATGTACTTCGTCCTTTCCGTGGCGGCGGTGCTGACGCTCGTCGTGTCGGCGCTGCTAGCCGTGTATCTGGTGAGGTTTCAATGGTCTGTGCCTGACGTGAGCCATACACATAATCTGTCAGCCTTCTGCGTGGGCGCCGTTGTCAGGATCGACTATGCCATGGCGTACTGTTTCTGATTTATTGACGTTGATATTCAAGGGTCACAGAAGTTATACCGCTAACTTGGTTGTGCTCCTGCATCCACTACGTTTGGTTCTTGCGCCCGTCGGTTCGCTTAGCAGACATCTTTTCTCGTGCAAGATTGGTGGAGTTGCTGATGTGTTTCACAAGGGCGGCGTCGCTGTGCACCTTGGTAACCACGCCGAGACTCGACCTTCGGTCCTTCAGACATGCCAAATCAGAAAACGCCATTTTTGTTAGTGAAGCCACACGAATCAAGATCGATTACACAAAAACCCATTCACACTCCACAGCAACATCGCCGTGCATGTTGTTCATGTCGTTACTGTCACGGTGCTCCAGTCCGTGAGACAATCAATCACTGAAACTGTAGTTGGGATGCTGGTAATCTCATTGTCGGTGACAAAAACTATTGTGACCATCCCACACCCGGAAATGTCATCGGCCAAGGATAGCTGGGAAACAATTGGAATCAGCGGCAAGAGTTCCCCATGCACTATAGAGCGTCAAGTACGGCGTAAGGAATGCCATCTCGCCCGCATAATCATTGTCGGTAGAATGGTGACTGGGGCACATTTCGAACATTATGGGTTTGCTTACTACTAGTAGTATGCATTCGAATATGGGTTTTGATTTTCTGCCGTAATAACAACATCAACCAGGTTCGAGGTGGGGACGCCGTTTCATCTACAGTGGCCAACACCAAGGCATCTGTTCGCATGCTGCATCGCCGTAGTACAGAACTCGTGTCACGAACGGGCAGCGGTTTATCCACTGGCTTCGGTCGTTTTGACGCCAGTGGCCCCACGGAAGACGGTTTCACTTGTTGCACGGATGATCTGTCCCGGGTCATTGGAGGAAAATCGCAGACGCTCAACGGTGACAGTGGTTCTTTCGTCGACAAAGAGGGAGGAAGAAAGAAGAGAACGTTCGCCAGCAGAAGTAGTGTTCGGTCAAATATTGAGTTGCGGGAATTGCCAAGCTCAGCGTCTCACCCCCCCCCCTTTATCGAAGGGCATTCACGTAATATAAGTGGAGTCACGAACCGACGAACGGCCTCTACTCATTCCACAAGCGAGGCGGGCGAGGTGTCTGACGCAAGCCTCTCGGTGACAACCCAGCGGGGTTTTAACCAGTCTTACACGGGGCCCGCTGCTGACGGTGGAAAGGGGCCACACACGACAAACGAGTGTTTGCCGTTGCAAACAATCAATCAGGGTGACCACGAGGCCAGTACAGCATCCACGAAATTTGCACAACTTCTGAATGGGCTGCCATTGTCCAAGATCAAGATCGTGATAGGTGAGCGGTATTTGTTTTTGTTTTTCGCGACGTGCTCATATTGTCTTTTATAGACACATAGAACGTGCTCGTGATTCGCGTGTACTTTGATGTATCAGCCACAAGAGTTTGGTGCGGAGAAACTTCGTTAAATTACTCAAGCTCCAGGTCTTGCCGAATTCAAACCCATCGTAATAGCAGTATACGACCTATTTTTGCCTTGTTGCGAATACTGTACAAGGGCTAAACAATGTGTGTATTTCGCGTTCCACATATTGTCTTGTACCATCACTGATGTGTCCCACGCTGCAATGCTTCGATACATGTTGCTGCATTGTTTCCTCCGAGCCATGCATGCGCATCTACGTTCATCTATGCGGTGGCGGGTTCACGACCAGACAATCACTAAGGCGACGTATGAGTTGATGGGTGATGAGAGGCATGAAACGTTGAGCATCGCGAACGGGGCGACGTCGTCTCTCGAAAAACGTTTCCTTACCTCGCCCTCTCCCGTCGTTTCGTTTTACCCTGTGCCCCTGCACGGCACACTACGGAACTGGTCATGTGCTGTCGACTCTACCGAGGGCAGTGGTCTGGCAAATATCAAGCGCGGTGAGCGAAACTGTCTACGCATCGTGTGTGGATCTACACGTTCTCGTACGCATGATGCGCTAAGCTCTTAGTGGATGCTCCTACCTTTATCATTTTACAGATGTTGTTGAGTTGTGAACTGCAGGCAGCGTAGTGCCAGCACTACATTGCCAGCGCCACGGCTAAGTACCACTTCATATCACGTACGTTTTCATGGTGCCTATTTACGTCCCCACCCCCGCTCCACCCCCACCGTTTGCCATGTCAATTGGTTTGTCGGGATACGTGTCTCACATTGTGAATGAAACGGTACCTTGATGTCTGTGTGTGCAGTTTGCCGACGTCACAAACGTAACGTTCCCACCGATTTATGAGACATTTCTCTCAATCATCGGGGTGTTTTCCCTGGATCTCGGTTGGATTCTCTCCGCGACGTGCCTGGCCTCGGATATCGACTTTTTTGACAAGCTGCTGTGAGTACCGCTTTGAGAATGTTCTGGTTGGTTAGGTATTATCACACGTGCTGCGATAGGGTTGAAAAGGTATTCTGCAACTGACGAGATTCCCGGACTGAGAGTCTCTACTCAACGTCGTTAAAACAAAATTGGTTTTTCTCGAACTATTCGTGGCATACCTGGGTCGTGAGATTGTTGCTGTCGTTCAACGCGTAATTGCCCTCGATTCATTATTTCAGTGAGGTTTATAGCTTACCAACAGAGGAGCCTCATATCGTAGCTGCACCCATACTCACCCTAGCATTGGACTTACGAGGCACCTGGTATTATATATCGCATGGGGCGTACAGCAACAGTCGCGGCGAGTGAGCCATGCTACGGTAAGTGTTATTGCACACTTTAGCCCATGTACATCTTGAGGAAATAGCGGCATCGTGTAGGTTTAGGGCAGAAGCAGGCGACAACGACAGCACAAGCCCCGGTGCCGCAACGCCGTTGAATGTTGCTACGATAGACTACGGTTAAAACATACAAATTTTCCATGACATAGCGGGACACCGTCCACTGTACCTCGGCCATGGTTCACCTAGACTTACAGACGCACAACGGCAATTGAGGTGGACTCAACTCACGCCGCGGTATTCCCCTGTCGTTAAGTTGACCATCGGCCGTGCTGGTTTACCGCGCCAAGTTCATACTGAAATATATCCCGCGTGTCGTGTAGGATCGTCACTGTCGGACCTATGGTCCTTCTGGGCATGCTCGGAATAACCTTCCACTTCGGGGCGAGTCCGATACGACAACAACTTGGCCTCGAAACGTTCAGTGCAACACCAAGGATGTTCAGGACGTCCGGTGAAGTTTCTGTTCCAGCGATGATCAACGGAAGAAGAGCCCGTATCGTCATTCCCAAAGAGGGTTTTGCACTGGCGCACTCCAAGGCTCTTACAGCGGTCGGCGCTTCAGAAGATCAAGGTGGTACAGTCAGCCAGCGGGGGCTGGTCAACACCGATAACTCCCTCTACAATTCGGCAGACGTACCGCTCAATATCCAAGGAGAATGGAACATACGTACTTCTGGTGAGGGGCGGGCGGGAGGAGTTCCCTTTACGCCGTCCTCCCCTACGGAACGAGCTATCGGCGTTTCCATGCGCTCGGTTCGGGGCATCTCTAAGGCCGGACCGGGAAACAAGACGGACTCAGAACAGGTATATATCAGAGGCTGTGACGGGGGGCGGTCCAGCCAAAGCTCGAGCTGAGTTGGCAGCTTAATATACGTTCCAAAATGCATAACCTGTAGGGGTCAACGCCTTTCATGCCGTCGCCCCCAAGGCAATCAACGTGGAGTATATTGCATTTGTCAAGCTGTTCCTGATACCTCTGCACCCTCTCGTATCATTCCCCGAAACCCAGCTCTGGTCCGACGTTTTGATCATTGCATTGTTTCAAATTCGCCTCAAATGCTCGCATATTCGGCGATTCCCCATTGCTTCGCACTGGTTCCACCCCCGCGTACGTGGTAGCGTCATCGGCGATTCCCTATTTAGTTGCTGTTTCTCGTTTCATAACACCCCGTTTCCGGTAGCAGAATCAGCTATGGGGCCTGTTTGCCAGGCACACCACGACGACCCTCATCATCCTCTACCTCGTGTACAGCCAAGTTTCCACTGTGGTGAGGCCTATTCGAACGCGATATTTCTCAACATGTAGTCAGCTAATCAGGAGTCGAGGTTTATTACATCATACGTCAATGTCGATATCAACGCCAATATTCGCCATTTCATCATGACAAATGAACAACAACCGTCCCGTCGGCATCTCCGTAGGTAGGTAGTCAAATACCCAAGTTGGCCAACACAAACTGTTGTGAACGACGTTCGAAGGTATTGTCCGTAATGTTGGGTACGTTCGTTGCAGAGGTTGGGTTTCTCAGCGGGTGACAAGTGTTCACTATTTATTATACCCTGGGGCGTTAGTGATTTGCACTTTGACGGAGGACCATAGTAATCAGGACCCACGATATACACAAACTCTATACATTCCGCAATTTTTACTAACCATATTTGGTCCTGATTACCATGGCCCCCCGTAATAGAGACCCAAGAAATGATTTCCGGCATGCCCGGTGAGGCTGTTCGTGGTTGAACTCAACATTTCCACGAAGAAAGCCAATTCGTTCGCACACACCGACCCGGGACGAAAACACTAGCCGAATGTTATGCTGCGCTAGGGTAGAATTCGCTTGTACTGCATGTTTCCAACGCCGCTTCTGAACCGCTACGGATTTATTTTCAATCGGTATCAGCAATATAAGTAATAACGCATGCGACAAACAATGAAAAAACATTACAGGCCTTCGGAGATGAACAATATCCTGTTCTGTATACTTGTAAGCGGAAATGCTGTTTGAATCCTCGCAGGTGTTTCAAACGTTCGCGTGCGAAGGTTATCCTGAGATCAGCAAAAGCTACCTCCGAGCAGATGCCCGCATCGAGTGCCACACGCCCGAGCACACCAAGTACAGGATATACGCTACCGTGATGATCTTCTTCTGTGAGTTGGTTAACCTAACAACCACTCCCCTACGTATTGCGCACGGACATACGGTTATTGCTTTCTGTTGGCTTGTACAAGTTACGTGCGTAATTGTTTATCCACCTAGGTGGTCTGTCCGCTCGGTTTAGGGCGTTCGGCCTTTAGTTTATTCTGAGATCAGAGCTGATACCTCTTGGTCGTTCACGTTCATCAATCGTGGTTAATACCACAACGCGTTCACCACATTGGGGTCCACAAGTGTATCCTGAAGAAGCAGTACGCATCGCAAGGGGTCAGGGGAACCGTCACCCTCGTTTCCTTGTGTCAGTGATGTTGCCACAGGTACTGACGAGGGTGCCACTTTTCAACCACGTCGACCGCCTGGTCGATGGAGACGTTGACCTCGCCGTAACCGAAGAGTACAATGGTGTCTTACCACACCGCTTAGATACCCCCGGTTTGGAGCGAGCCTCACTGCGTAAGGGCCGACGGTGACCTCGCACGGTCGCACATCGGTGTTTTTCCAGCGTAGAGCTCTCATCATAATGGAGGTTTGGTCGATACATAGCGCTCTGCGTCAGTTGACGGCGTAGCCCCCTTTTGAATCGGGTTCAGGATCAAGCGCGAGGAGACGAGGACTGGAAATATCTTCAATATAATGGTGTCATATGCCATGGCTGGACGAGGGCTGGCTGGATCGATCTTCATGATGGGAGAAACACTGTCGAGTATAGTTCTGCCACAAAATCGAGTTGAATGAAAAACAAGCGAAATTCAGTGCACTCAATACTACGATGTGCGCACCTTCGTCCCGCTTTGGTTCGTTCGTAGTGAAGTTGTTTGTACAAATTATCTCACTGTTTCGGGGGTTCCACAGCGCCTATTAAGTGGTATAATATATTTTGAATCCGATGCCGGCCCGCTGACACTGAAAGTTAGAAGTATTGTCCCGGGGGTACGTTTGAGGTTTTACCCCAGTGTGTGGGTTCAGTTGATGTTTATACGCACGCATTCCTGTCGATGTCCGACCAAAACCTTGTTTCAGGAGGTGGTACTTGGTCGAGGATTATAAAACTGACCTGCGTCGATATTGTAGTTGGTACATCAAGTTGGCTTCACGCCTCCGTCGCCGACATAACGTACATCTGCGACCGGTGCATTGATTGAGGTCATGGGACGCAGTAAATGTGTACTTTGAAACCACGATGTAAGTTATGGAGGTTGTTACCAACCTCTGTCTCGCCTTGTCATCTCTCGCCAAGTGTGTGGCTGGTTTGAGCAACACTGTGACTTGTTTTTTGTTTTGACGTTTGTGCTGCTTCTGCAAATACGCCCCGCGCAGACCCCCTCGGGATTCCAGCGGCATTCTGTTATCTCCTCGTACGTCAAAGGTCTTCAATCAACCCTCCAACGGATGAGAGATTGAGAGATACAAAGGGGTTAGGATACGTCATGGCAAGTGCGGTAGTAGCACACGGAATTCGCTGTACGGTGGGCGTCAATGAATGAAGCGGCGCCACGTAACCCGTTGGTCAAGCACATGTGGTAACAGATTGCTCACCGTTTCGTGACGTTGGTAGCAAAAATGCAGCGTGTATAGGTTCCAATGAACTAATTGCATAATATACCTGTCGTGTTGGCCGTTGACGCTTGCAAGGTCTGCTCACACGAGGTTGAGGGCGGTCTACTCCTATTCGTGTGGAGCAATTCTTGAAATTCTGAAGCGAGTATTGGAACGGCCTGCGGGTGACGGATTTTGACACTCGATGGCAGGACCAACGCGTTAAGAGTGTCCCAGCAGACAAAACTACCGATGCGCGTGGCTCGAAAGGATGAACCAGCACGTGGTGTCCACATAATTTAGCATGAATTGTTGCGTAAGTATCCATGACCCGGGATTGGCGCTATTGTTTCTGGTGCGTTGGTGCTTTGTGATCTGGATAAATGTCGCGGAGATTAATTTTCGTTGGCTTATTCGCAACAAGCGACAGCCGATGCGCCAGCACATTGATATCCGCAAGAGTGGATAACAATAGCAGTGATTTTGAACCAACCATTTGGTGTCACCTAGTGTGTAAAACAATCGTAGTGCTTTAGAAGCTCACTTGTACCATAGCTTGAGCAAACATAACATTTCAAGTAGAACCGATGAGTGGACGTCATGGGCTGTTTGTTGTTTTGTTTAATCAAGGACTGATGGATTTATAGCGGGGGAACATCGAAACTGTTACATGCGCGTTTTCGTGCGACTGTCCGCAAATATCTTCAATAGTGTTTATACCACACACGCAAGGCCCAGAGGTTGCCGGTTACATGACCATGGGTCGTCGTTCCGACTGTATGTGCCTCATCTCCATACGACGAAGAAATGCCTTCCAGCCACTCATCGTGTCCATTAATACGTATTTGCTCGATATGTGGTTACTTTGGGTCGACTGCAGCGAGTCAAACACAACTCATTCCGGGCAGGCACGCTCCTGTGTATTGGGTGCCTCCTGCTTCGTCTCAATGTGCCGTGTATGTCGGTTTGGTCCGTCAACGACAATCAAGTGGAGATGGTTTATCGGCAAACGGTGATGACGTTTGCCGAACCCTCCTCACAACATGATACTGTTTCTACAAACGTAGCCAAGGTTGTATTTATGAAAGATACTGTTGCCAATGAATGTATATCGACATAACCAAATCATGTGAAGGAGAGCCCAACGAACATGTATGAGGCGTAGAGAGGACAGGTTTGTCTGTAAACGTACAAAAACAAGGTAACAAAGTGATGTTTATTGTTCTAATGAGAATTAAGCATGTCTATCTCGGAGATCTGGGTCAGAGTCTATGGTGTATGTAGCAATGAGGAATGAGCATCCCACGACCAGTGCCGTGCGGAACTTCACGTGTGCTGGTTAGCAAATGCACCCCGAGCGCAAGCGAGTTGGAGCTCTTGCTGATAACGTGAGCTAAGACGAGATAGTCGCTGGATGGCTCAACCAAGCCAGGCATTCGAGGCTTTTCTTTTTGTGTTTATGAAAGATACTGTTGCCAATTAATGTATATCGAAAGAACCAATCAGTGTGAAGGATAGCCAAACGAACATGTATGAGGCGTACCGAGCGTTAATCGGGCTGGTGACTACCGATGAACAAGATAAAATATCCCTACCTACGAGTTAGTCATCAGGCAAGCATTGTGCGCGTGATGAGAATCCCAGACTGGAGGCAGCTACTGTACTCAGGCGGGCCTGACAGCTTGTGATTTGATCGGCTGAGGCTGAACATTCCCCCGCTGGCGGTCTTGCGTCAACCCCACGTAACGGCAGTTCTGAGTCTTCTTCTTCCACACGTGTCTCGTGGTTGAAAACTGATGCTTCGTGACAGCATGAGAAGATAAACCAGCGCGACATGGATCAAACTGTGGCGCCGACGTCTTTCCTATGGAGCGCCTACCACCCCAACCGCTACTATTACGAGGTAAACTTAGTGAGAGTCGGTGCTGTCTCAAACGTTTACCCATGGCTCGGAGGGCCAACAGATGCTGGCGTTTTAGTGTCTATTCAACGAGGATTTCATACGCGTCTCCTTTGCTAGAGAGAGAATAGCTTGTAACATACCACATCGTTGATGAGTTCAAACCCTTTTGGGGTACGTAGGTGCGCTGCGCATCCCATCTACTCAGATCTCATATATTGGATACTAGTCAAGCAAGAGCATACCCGAAATCGACGTGTACACACGATGGGTTGAATCTACAGTATGTACGATTTTGAGGCAATCTGTTAAATTGATTGCTGTTGTATGGTTCTTCGTGTTTGGTCGCAGGTGTTCGAGTGTTTGAGACGTTTGCTGCTGACGGGCTTGCTGGTCTTCGTTCCTGACACATCGGGACAGGTGGCCTACGGCTGCATAGTCGCCTTCATCAGGTGGAGTTGCAGAAAATTGTTTGTTAGAGTGCTTGTAAAGTGAGGCCAGCACCCGAAACAGTTGATATCTGTGGATTTCCGAACATTGATATTAATAGCAGGATCCTCTCAGATAGCCGTGGGCATTCCTTGCCCAAATCCGCGGCCTCGGGGGCTCAATATATTGACGCCATCACGAGACCCCGGAGGTAGATAAAAAGTGGCAGACTTCTACTCTGTTAGCACAGGAATCATGTGTGGAGGGTTTTGATTAGACGAACAAAGATGAGCGTTACAGCACTGAGGTGGGAAGCATACATTCATAGTTGACCTTAACCCTCAATTGCAATTATAGTGAAAGATTTAGCGTTACGTTGCTACGACGATGTGAAGATGGTTGAACACTAGCTAGGGCATACCAGGTGGATGAGTAGTGAGGAGGGTATTTATATTTGAACGTCCTCATATTTTGTCTGCGGCTAAACGTGTTACATTGCCAATCACGAATTATACCTACGGATATTTGTCTGTCGTTACCCATTTATAGTTTCAGACATAGCGGGTGTGATAACAGATTGACGGAGAGAGGTGAAGGTCACAATGCTTTTTAAGCGGAGTAGATATCAAATATCCTGTCTCGTGTCGGGGGAAACGCACCATGTGGCACGAGCGACTGATTCCTACGCGTCCTCGATATGAACGTTCTAGACACGGGAACGTGCCTGACAAACTGCGGCAAGGAGAGGCGACATTTGTATCTTGATCGGTTGTTTGCTCTACCAAGAATTTCTCCCAGTTTTTTGTGTTGATATGAAGCATAGACCCTACACTGTGAGGATGCCTATATTCACGAATCCCCTGGGCGTAGGCTCGGTCCGTAGTAGTATATACGTAGCACCATGTCTGGGGTGAGTTTACGACAGATATGTAATAAATTTACTATGTTCACGACTGCCCTATTATGGTTGGGCTTGGACCCTTTCAATTGTAAGATCTCAAAATCAATGCACAAGCCAAGCCATCCAAGCGAATCTTGTTTTCGGCTGTGTCATTACTTTTTCCAATCATGTTCGTTGTCCTGCTGCTGCCACGTCCCGCCTTTGGTTGTTGCTGCACTTCGCGTCGTGTCTAGCTTGTGGGCATTCGAGCTTCAGCGGCCACACATCGACGACTTGGAAATCCAGCTTTACCGCACGGTGAGTCGATCGAATACAAATATTTCCCACCACGAAGCATCGCTTCTTGTGCAGCCGGGCACGCTGTGCAACGTCACAATCTACCCCGGTAGCATTGTTCACAGTATTCGGACAATGCCATACCGACAGGCGTCACACAACGGCGTCACCCACGAAGCACCCCAGAAATCGTTCTTAGCATACCTCCCGTTGTTGCCTCGAGAAAATCAGATAAAATGTGCGACTCACACAACCCCGGTGTGAGGTTTGCATGCGATCCTGATGCCGTTCATGTTCTCTTGTGGATGAGTGATCCGCCTAACCAGATGTATATTCCGTGATAACTAGGTTTAAGCATGGACGCTACGAAAACGTTATTTATCAGATTGCCTAAGATTGGCGGGATACTTGAAATACCCCGCCAGTCTCCAGACCTACACCACGGACAGTGGATGACGCCAACCAGACAATCCAAAAGCCGGTGTCTTCGTGTCTCTACACAACTTAACGGGAATACTGGTCTTCTCACCCCACTGTTTGTTCCTTTTTGTTCCTGTGTCAACAACGAAATAGGGATGCCTCGTGATCTTCTTCACCAACTTCTTGGCTTTGATTATCCAGGCCGAGCTGGCCGACGAAGACTCGAAGGGTAGCGCCTTGTATTCTGTGATGCTGATAATGGTTCACGCGCTATTCGTTCTGTCCATCTGTTGGAACAGCTGGACAACGATGAAAGCCACTTTCAGCAGGGATGGCCTCCAGGTAACGGTGGAGTCCACTCGTGTTGGTGTTGAAACTATTCCCTAGAGTGAAGGGAATATTTGTATGTTTCGTTAGATTATTCACAGTTTAATTGCGGTTCCTCTACGAGGATAGGGTTATAGATAACGCTAACATTTTCGATGCTCGGTGTGCCAATTCAAATCTCAACCACGTCACATGTTGAGTACATCTACTGCAAGACGTCTGATCTAAAAGCAGTACCGAGTTCGATGATGAGCTCACGCGCAACGTTATTCACGCTTCGTTAGGCCGACAAACTGGCGTATAGGCTTGCGAAATACTTGTTTAGCAGCCACGACCGCCGAATATTGTGCCTACGATCATATTCTCGTCTGCTACTCCAGCAGTGCACCGCACATTCCAATCCTCGTGTTTGTACACTAGATATTATTGGAGATCACCAGGGTAACGCCGACTCCTAAGTTTGAAAGAAAATATCTCTCCCCCATTCCCTTTCCTGCTCTCCACCCTTCGACCGGTATCTTAAGACGGTTCCGCTAGTGTATCTTAACCACTATCCACCCTTCATGCTGCTTCGATCACGTTGTTTTGTTCGGCCTAATCTTATGTAGTGTCGAGATTTGGTTTTGATTAGCACCGACGCTACCCCAGTTTCGCCGAATTGTTTTCCCGTCCATGCAACACTGCAATTTGATTAACATGTATGTACTCAAGTTTCGTTGAGCTCCGGGGTTTGGCGTATTCGTAATATTTTCCCTACAGTCCGACCTATTGTCTACCTATAATATCGATCATTCGCAACTCCCGTCGGTACGACGCATGAGTCGCTGTACAAACAGTGCAGCTCGGCACAATGTACAGCAAAACGAACGGTTTACCGTGGGTGGAGATTATTGGGCTATACCGACCCGCGTAGATGTGCCGTCTTCGTCGTCTCAAGCATGTTCATTTTTACTTGGTGTGACTTAAAGTTCACCCCTAAGCGCCAAATCGACGGCGACGACCGAATTCAGCGCCACATAGAAGTGCGACGTATTTTAGTATCAACGTCGGACCACTGCAGTTACTTGATCGCAAACCTTCGTCGCACCTGGCAAACGTGATCGTATGGCGTTTCAACTTACGACACCGTCTGAAACGTCCATACACTGACAGGATGGTGTGCTCGGCGCGGACATCGTCGAGGAGGATCGCGCTGGCACGTTGCTAACGCGCAAAAGAGCAAACGGGCGCATAAGCCCTTCAAATGACGACGAAGACGTCAAGAGCGAGGACGCAGAGACACCGCCGGTCGTGCAAGACCATCTCGGTATCCCAAACGTACCCTCCGACATGAGCAGCACGTAAGCTTCTGCCATACAATAACTTGTCGTCGTCCTCCTCGGCATGTCGATAACCGGGCGTTGTATTGAAGCTCTAGGCGGAATGATCAACGATATCGCTTTTCAGCTGATAGACTTGCTGCTCGTTAAGTACTTCAAGTGACGGCTGTGTGCGTGAGCGCTCTCACGACTTGACGTTTTTTGTAAACCACGTCCTGCATTTTGCCCTCGCAAACGTGTATGTCGCATGTGTCAAACCGGCATTCACGGCGAACAACCCAGAGCCAGCACTCCTGCTCAACTCCATCCTCTATAGCGTGTAAATGGTCATGGAGCGACAGCCTGTACCAGTTGCGGTTGCACCGAAACTCATGTTGAGTACAACAGTGAGGCATCTGGGAGCTGCATCAGCATACCATGGAGATATCAAGAATTGGCACGGAGGACAACCAGGGATACTGATTTCGATTGGCAGCAACACGTACACAACGGTGCGGGGATCATGTGCTCAGCTGATGGTGGACCCAGGGACATCTATTTTGCCCATGTACCTATATTGCCATTGTTTCTCTGCCACCCCTATCGCCGGAATTGACACCGTTCTCGTCTACTAGTGGTGCACTGGTGCCCTCAAATACGCGTCTTCTCGAATAACTGCTGATACTGTCGTGCTGCCACTTACGGACCTACTGACTCGCGTATGTTTGTTGGAGATGAATTGTCATGTGAGTGATTGAGGGTGGATGCCGACCACGGTGCGGAAATGCCAAGACAGAGTACAACATGATTAGCATACTCTCCGGATGGTGTTGTGTAGTTTGATACGCTTCTGTGATGCCGTTGCGAAACGCTGAAGGCTGGGTGCGAATTGCGATGGCGTATGATAGAAGCCCGGCCAGGGACGGATGCAGTCTATCTTCCTTGTTGCATGTCTGGGAATTTGTAAGTGACCAAACCGTTTTTCCCGACGGGGCAATAGCGCTTGTCCGGTGTCACTGGAAGCGAGTATTGAAATATTGGCCTACACACGACGTGATGACCTCGCTCATGAAACAGCGACATCGTATTAATTTCACATCATAGATCGAGCCAACACTTTGGTAGTTCAGAGTAGGCGGAACGACGGGGGTATGTGCGTAGCCGCCAGAAGAGGCAGCCGTAGTATAAGGTACTACAAGCACTGCAACTTGTTGCAAACACGAACGACCTGAGATAGCGGTAAAATACACATACTCTACAGTATTTGATGTGGGTTAACTTGTGTCACCTTAGATGATTAAGACAGGAAAACAAAATAGCCACGCTTCTGTAGAGGGATTACGTTCGGACCCATGCAGTTGTGACCGACGGGACCCTTCCACCGATGAACAGCCCAACACATTGGTGTTCCAATTTTGCTATTAATATCAGTATACTAATTTTGTAATCTGTCTACGTAGGTATTGTGGTTGTTCGTTGGGTGACACGTACAATTCGAATTCATACCGGTATGTGGGTGCCTTATAGAGCTCGGTACCCGTGTGGGGGAAACGAAGAGCTCGGGGGCCGCCCTACGATAGCATGACTCATGAAACAGAGGGGAAGAGCTTGTCGTAGACTACCACGGCAAGGCACGCCGTAATTTTCAATTCTGGAATTTGGTGCGGCTGAGCAAACTTGACGAGATGACCTCACCCATGACGGGACGACGTCGTGTATCATCGCGTTCCGTTGGCAGAGGAAATTACTTGTTTGTTCAGAGTAGGTGGAATGGCGGGGGAACATGACTAGCCGCCAGAAGCAGACAACTCCGAGTAAAGACCGCCATTGTATGAGGCACTTCGACTAGCCGGGATATAGGGGAAGACGAAAATGTACAAAGTTCTTTATTACGTTTATGTTTGTTTCGGGCTTGGTATTGTAGGTTACCCTGAGATTATGAGAATTGGTATGAATGACTTGTTTAGGGCAGAGGGCTAAGTTTGTACCCAGACATTTCTGACTGGCGGCGCCCCTTTCCCGATAAACTAGTTCTATATATAATTGGTTTTCTACTGTTAGTTAGGTTTATAACATGCGTAGCCATTTTGATTTGTCGTCGCCTGGCTGGTACGATATGTACAAATATGGAAATATAGTAGGGATTGGGGCCGGTCACTCCGCCACAATGGAATGGCGGAAGAGCCATATGTTGCAACTAAGGTATACACCGCTTATCATGGAGTCCATGCCATATAGTATTTAGTTGGTGATAGCCCTAGCCGTTTTGGCAGTATTTATTGTTTATCTTTCGAATTGCGTTGTTATTATCGTTTTTCTGGGTCGTGGGAGAGAGAGATTTCTCCCCTTGGCCAGATACACCCATCGCAACCTCCTGCCATCTCCTATGTATCTCGCCTACATATTTACCGTCTCTCTCCCTAATATGATACCAGCCGGGTTCCTAA
>JAYJMJ010000431.1:1123450-1137886 GCA_036873875.1 Laminaria ephemera | reverse complement strand
AGAGTAGGCTGAGAGGCCAGGGAAGTACCAAGGGCGAACTCCGGAGTGGGGGACATATCTGTAACAATCTCTATATCATATTTCCTAAAATGTGACCCCGGTGAGCCCTACGCGGGCAGCGGTCTCTGGCGGCCCTCCAGGGGTCGTACGGCCGTCCAAAACCAACAATAAGGTTCTCTGGGGAACGACACAACTCCCATCTATTTGTGTACCAGAAACGCATCATTCACATTAGATTGCCTAGTTTCGACGCGTTTCTGGTATGAACGAGCATACAGCACCACACACACCCCACTCTGCGAGTCTCGAAAAAACAGTTGTTTCCGGAGAAGTAGTGTTGCTCTGGATCTTGGAGTGGATCCGAACCCGGATTCGCGGGCTGGGAGATCCGACCGGCCGTGACGAAACTTTTCCTGGCGAAAGCAGCTGGATCAGCGATTTGCAGATTTAAAGCAGATTGGGGAGACAAGCCTCGTCGGCAGATCTAAGCCCGGTGCGCCGGCCATAAGTGTTCAATCGAACCAGTTGTTGCTGCGAGAGCATCCACTCGTAGCTATGTTGGTGGGCTGGCTTTCATTATCATGTCGTCGTCGACCACTGGAAACTAGCGCAGCTGAAAATCTCCATATTCGTTTTAGGCTCTTCGTTATTTTCGTGATGCCACTTAAATTTTTTCTCCCTCTAAATCCCCGCGACATTATCAAATGAACACCCCCCTGTACCTGGTACGTGATGAACAACGAAAATGCGACGATATGACCATATACGAAGTGGGGGAATTGCTATACGAGCCTGAGAACGGACAATTCCAGCGTGGCTGCTGTCGCACACACCTCAGCAGTATCCTGTGGGCGAGAGCCACATGATTCCTAAGAGTATACTCTTTGGCTCTTCCTCTGGAGGAAAACATCGTATATATAGCTCTGACCCCGGAATTCCAAGACGATGGCTGAGTCCGCTTTCTGAGTCTGCTTTGCCACTCTGTTTCCTCGTAATGTTTTGAATCCGCTTTTACTCTCTATTCCCTAGTAATTTCGGAGCGCGCTGGTGAGACGACAAAAAAAGGTGATGATGATGTCGAGACGTATACACCCTGACTGACGAGAACCTATACACCCCGACTGACTTGAAGTCGCGGTCGTGCACCCCCCACCCCCACAGCTCACACACCGTCCCTCCCTCACACCTCCATACACTCTCAGCTCCTGGCATTCGTCGCTATGGCCTTCTGCCATCCCCATGCACATACGTGTGTTCGGGGCTACGGGCTATGACAGTACGAAAGGCGATGGTTCGGTGGTTCAGGGGTGGGTGTCGTCGGTCTGACGTTTCGTCCCATATCATCATACGAGTATCGATCGGTGGGAGATGACGTATGCGATGAGTTGTATAGATGCTATTCTACATGTGTTCGTAAGTGCATCACACAGAGACGATGAACTGTATCATGGAGCTGAGGAGGCGAGTCTCGCGTCGTATGGCGTATCCGTTCATGTAGCATGGCGGAGTCCACTTGTTAAGGCGGCCCGTACTCTATCTCTAGTGATTAGGCCAAAGTTCTTTTGGGGGATAAAATAACGGTTTCATGTTCCTGTTCACCAAACCAATTGTAATTCGGCAGCGAACCGGCAGACGGCGGCAAGGCGGCGGCACTCCAGAATCCAGAGTCGAGAGCCCAGGGTCCTGCAGCACGGCCGAGAGAGGTCGATATTCCAGAGCTACGAGCTGCTTGACAGTACGAATACGTACTGTTGCTGTTGTGGATGGGTGCAACAGAGAGGTTTGTACAACAGTAGTACCGGTGGTGTCGTGTACCGGGCATAATGCTAAATGCAATCGCAGCAAAACGATATTTTGTCGAATGCGGCGGAATATTGTGATGCCAGGTACCAGGCTACGGTAAGCGTGCATCCACCTACTATTTCTGAGGCTCCCTGAAGAGCTCTATACATGACCCAAAAAGTTACTTTGAGAAGTGGAAGTGCAATCTCATGAACCAGTGCATACCCTGCTATGATAGATTTCTCACGGAAAAACCGGTATGCATGCATGCGCGAGTCAAATGAGCTCGATCATCGGCACCGTCTCGCAAGCGATTTTGCAAGCTCCTCCCGCAATGACCGCGAGACGGGGAACCGTCAACAACAAACGTACTCTTAAGAATCAGCCAGGGTCCCCCTCTCCCCCCCTGGCCATCTATCGACAACAGCGTGCCTTGAACGGATGCTTTTGGACGCGGGTAAGATCTACAGACGAAAGTATGGTCAAAGGACGCTATCACGTACGAAGTGCGTAAACAAATATGTTTTGATATTTTGCCTGATTCAACGAGATTCATACTGGTACATAGTATTCAGGCACGTTGAAACATCTACGCGACACAGCGAACCGACGGCATCACGTGAACCTATGTTTAAGCGTTTGTGTGGTTCTAATAAGCATATGCTTCGTATCACGCTCTTACGTACCAAATCGACTTCGAGGAAAAACGCCGTGTTTCTGGTAGACTAGGTTAACAAAAACCGCACAGAAACCTGTAAATAAACATCAGAACAGACACGCTGCACGCAACCAGAAGCACCGCACACATCCAGGGACCAATGTACTTATGTCGGCGCTCGATTTCGCGCTTTTAGTGCTTTACAGCAGCATGTTTACAGCAGGTGCCATTGAAGGTATGTCGGATACAAAAAGACCGACCAAATGGAGGGATCTTCAAAATGGTAAAAACACAATGAAGTACTGTGCTTCGAGTCGAGTAATGGGCATCCATACGAACAGGCTTGAAACAACATCGATTTCGTGGGTTCGCGTATCTGATTGTGGTGAACGGGATGCGTGAAAAATCTTCGAAACCATCACGTATCAGATACTGGCCGTTGTTGAGTTATTGAATTTGATGTCGCACAGCGAGCATGATTCAGCTAAAGCCACGACGCCTTCCATTTTCGGAACACGAACATTAATCACATGGCCAATGGTGAGACCAATGATTTATTATCTCCCGTACTTGGATTCAAAGGAAAACAGCAATCCTAGCTATGTTGATGGCACCATAAGCCTACTTATACTCCCGTGTTTCCAGCAGTTGCTTATATTCCGGCACAGATTGGTATGATATGCTCATGGTATCTATCAGTAATCCGGTTGTATCTTGCTGCAAAGGAAAGCCCAGCCCTCGATGATCAAGTTGTACGACCCGACTGCATACAGCACCTAAACGTGATGCTTTCGCTGGAGAGAAATAATAACTTGCCTTCACGTTTGCATATTAATCAGCCCCGACTTGTACAACCAAGTGTCTGAACCTCTCCTGTCTTCTCCTCTAAGTACCTAAGTCTCTCCTCTCTTCTCTATACCAGCATTGCCTATCTAGGTGTTCACGGGTGAAACTACCCACACGACGCGGCATCGTATCTACAGTACGCCAATTTACGTGGTGCAAGTAGGAAGCGACTCTTTGCAGATAAACCACTATGGGTAGATAACGGCCACAACGTATTGGCAGCGCCTCCATGCTTCTGGGTAATCTATGGATAACTTGAGTTAGCGGGACTGGTCTACACCGTCTCTTCAAGAACCAAAATAAACACTACGACTTGAAACACTGATTCTTACTTCGCGCCCACTCGTTGGCATGCTCCACAGTTGTGGCTGATGCAAATTTTGTACGCTAAATGCTCCATGAAAATTTTGCCACGTATTTAAGTGGCACCCGTCACCAACCGCCCCAGCAGAAGCCACCGTTACTATACCGGCACCACTAGCCGCGACCACACCGACAAGCAACTTGCTAGCCGTATTGGTATCCTCCACCACCACCTGCACTTCGCATGAACCGCAAGTGATAGAAATAGCATTCTCGGTTGTCAAAGATGTTTCACCGTCACCGACGAAGTCACTATGACATTCATGAGACTAACACAACAGCAGCAGCGACGGGGATAGCAAGGATGGGGATAGCGGGAGTAAAACGACAGCGGCAGTGATGGGCATAGCAACGATGGGGATACTCGTAGCAACAATGGAGAATCACGAGTGTTTCTGATAGGACGAATAGGAAAGAGTGAGCAGACAAGGAGAGCATTGATTCCGATGCTGGTGCGGTCGTTGGTGCCTATTCCCCTTTTTGGGACGCAGAGATATCAACCAACCCTATTATATATATGACATTGTCGACCTCCTATGTACGAGAAGTGCGAGCGCACAGAATTACGAATACAGTAGCACCGTGCTGCGCCCATGCCGCACGACTCCTTGTACCCTTGTACTGTCGGAAATCGGATACGGAAATTATCAGGGCTCTTCCCGGATCACGACAAGACCCGCGGGTCAGGGCAGGAGGTTTTGACAATCCCACCGGTCGGGTAGGGTAAGATGTCGACCCCTAAAACACATCACGGTCCGGGTCACCAGCCTAGCCCGACCCGACCCGACCCGACCCGACCCGACCCGTGAAGAGCCCTGAAATTTATCATCCCCCAACCGAGCAGTAGCCTATACCGTTGTTATTGTTTCGTCATTGATGTCCCCTGAAGTTATACAAGAGTGTCTGAAGTAAAGCCCGTAGTTGATCTTGTAAGCATGTAGCCGATGACCTCACCAACGGCATGCTATAGAAACGGTCCAGGACATGGGCGCGGTTTTACCAGGGGCAGTTAAGGCCATTGGCAACGGGACGGGAGCTGTGCACCTGTCACTACAGCAATATATAAGCACCCCCGGCGTGGTAGACGTGTGGAACATGTCAGTGTCCGCCTAGGCACTTTTTTTTCCCAATGGGATGGGTCAGTGTATGCGACTGTTCCGTTGCGGCAGCTTAATATACCTTAGAGTAGATACGAAGTGATAGGCTAAAACGTGTGATACTGCCCCAAGATAATTAGCGACTTGCGGACAGTGATGTATAGCTCAGGCGAAAACCTGATCAGGTTTTACAATGCTCTTGGGAACCTGGCAGTAGCTCGCGGCACAAACGGCAAAAAGGCGCCCAAGAGCGCGCGAAAACCCAGCTCTTGATAATCCGTTGTAACTGTTGCAGCTCCAACAGGGGAAAACTTACCCCTACGAAAGTAAGCTCGTTTTGGCGAAGCGTGTTAGCATATGTGTCGCTGCGGTAAAATGAAGTACAGGACACCTCAGAAGAAACAGGGAAATGAGAAATGTAGGCTGATATTCACAGGAATACACGAAATCCGTCAGCCGTTATACTGAAGATAGTGTAGAACGCGCCCTCTCCCAAAAATTCAACCCAGCCAGGGTCAGCATTTCAGTTTCTTATTTCTACCGTTGTAGGTGTCCGGTCCTGTACCCTTGATGACTACGTGGCCTGACGCCGTGCTGTTGAAGATAAGACAAGGTTAAGCCGCACCCTTGTATCACGGGCTCCACGCACACATGATTCGTACAGTGACAGTTTTACCACAGACTGCCCCGAACAGACGAGCCCCTCAGTTGAGGCTGCATCCGGGGACACGCCACCCAGAAAAATAATTCCTTGTTACACAACAAACCCCCCAAATCTCCGTAAACCAGTATCGGCCACCGAGTATCGCAAACAGACCCAGGCACTCAACCGGTCGAACTCATAGGTGACTTGCGTAAATAGCTAATGTTGAAAGTTGTAACTATGTTGTCAAAACAGAATCAGGTGCGCAAGGCATGCTTAGGTCAGTTAATGGTGTGATCGTAAAATAATTACCAGTAATGCCCACACTCACTCAATGGAGACGATATGCATCCGGTGTACCGTACCTGTCGTGGGGTATTTCCTCTTGCCCGTACAGGTGCGTACAGGTCCAAGACGCGTTTCCAGGGTTGATTTCGCTCGTCGTCTCTAAAAAATACAGTAGAGTCTCGAATCCTCGCTACTGTTGTCGCCGACCGCTACATAACCGATGACCCATTTGACCTGCGAAACCTTATTAATAGTGTATAATAATAGTGTATATGCGAGTACGTATTCAGAAGGGAGTTAGACTTCGTGCACGTCGGTTTCTTTTTATGGGCATATTTGATTTTCTTCTTCTATCTGGCAATGCTTATAATTGATCGGCGTTGAAGCTCATGCTGGTCATCGTCGGATAACAAAAAATATACATGTGTTGCTGCTGTTGCATGTGTCCACGGTTGAATGCACAGACAACCACGAACAAGCACTTTTGAAAAGTGTGTGTTTACCGATCGATCATACTAAGTCTCGCGCAGCAAGTGCCTTTGCGCAACTCGTGCAAGGGAAAAACAACGGCCCAAGGTGGCCTCCAGCGTCGCGCCGTAAATTACGAGTACTCCTTGCAACGATAGCAACACGCGACATATTATAGATGGATAGAAGCGTGCCACGATACGGAGGGGGATAGCTGTTTTCAACCTAAATGTTTCTGACTGATGAGGACTCCTCGACTGAAGAGCTATCCAATATCGTTTGAATCCCATTTCGGCTGTACAACAGCAGTATTCGTTGCATACCTAGGCCGTGGGGTTGTTCATCGGACTATAAGCAGGGTTCAGAGCATAGTGTTCGTCAACGTCAGGAGTTGGTCGAGGCATAAAGCTCCTCAACCGAGGCGCCTCGGAACGTTTGGGTGCGCCCCTACCGCACCTTGCGTCACCAGAACGACACAAATACTGAAGATGGGTGCTTGTTCCCACAAAAAAAAACGCATACTTGGGAACATTACACATAAATGATCTAAACTTCACGAACATCACACATGAATAACCATGGCCTCATGACGACTCACATCACCAGTAGTGTCGATTGAAGCAGATAAAACCATAACATCTGAAACCGTCACTGTGCCCGACACGGTGTATATCGCGACAATCGTGTTTCCGGTGTCCTGGTAGCATCCATCTAGTGAGGTTGCCGCGTTTGCCGTAGTCGTGAACGACCCACCCCCTGTGCAGGTGTTCGTACCGCTGGCGGTAAAAGATCCATCGTCGCCTTCGTCGTCCGTGTTGGACACTGTTGAGGCTGCGCCGGTAGCCTGGTAGGTGGGGAAGATCATGGAGACGCTGTTAAGCCCTTTGACATATATACGAGTACACATATAATGTAAGCTGTATATACACATTCGTCGAAGTATACCTGGTGTATATATATATCGATCGACACTATATATATGTACGTGCACTTCCGTTTGGAGGACAAATGAATTGAATTCAAGTCTGATATGACACGAGTAATGATATTGGTGCTTGGTTCCTGAATTCGAGTCTGGTATGACATGAGTATTATTGCCTTAGGTATTTGGCTCTCGAAAATGGGAGACTGGTACGATATTTGAGGTGATTCTGATAATGGTAGTTGGAATCTGGATTTGGATCGCTGGAATTTGAGATCCTGAGTTTGATAGACTTTTGTATCTGGCTTTGGAATTTTGGGTTTATGATTTTTTAGGTTGAGATTTGAGACTTTGCTTTGAAGTTAAGATTTGACATTCCGTTTATGAATTGATATCTGAGCTTTGAACTTGGGCTTTTAAGATGTTGGAGTTGGGGATTTGACACACTTGATTCGACCCTATTTCACCCGGGTGATGACCGTTTGATTACCAGACAGATGCCCCTAAACATGGTTGAGTGTTGATTACCGGCTTGATGTTGAAGTTAAAGCCACTAAAAGTTATTGGATTTGAAGATTTTGGAATTGGCATTTGCATTGAATCTGAGATTCCGGTTTTGATATTTGGGTTTTGAGTATGATAACATGGATTTGAGTGTTTGGTGAGTTTGGTTTGAATCGCCGTGATATTACGAGCAATGGTGTATTATCTCGTGCACCTATTAATAGTAGGGAGGCTGTTGAGGGTACAAGGAGTACGAGGTGGCCATATAACCGTCTGGGAGTTCGTAGAGACAACACGGATGTTTCTCCCGGGGCATATTTCATGTGAATCTCGGGAGATACCGATAAATTTACTTTACCTGGTATGCTTTTATACATATGTTCTTCTATATTCTACTCCGTGTCTAAATGTACCCCCCCCATACTGCCAACACGAGAGACCACCCGTAAATCTATCCCGGCTCAGTGTAGATGACATGATGTACAACTGCCGGCTTGCTCGTTGAGTCAGAGTCACTCAGCGGTTCTTACGGAAGGGTTGGGCAACAGCTTATGAATCGGTAGGCTTTCTCATCTGCGATGGGGAGGCGTCGATGCAGGCTCTGCGGTAGCCTGTGCCGTCGGATCCCCGAATACGCATGACATGTATTCTACAGGTACATATATTTCAAATAAGTATGGGATAAATCCGCGCGGCCAAACTAATAACCAACGCGTCGGCGGGACAATACTCAACGCATGAATACTCAAACTAGACCGAACGCCCCCCTGCACAGTTCATGGGCACTTCAGTCTCGGGCGCTCTGCCGTGGACCGAGATTTTCCATACCAAACAATACGCCTGTCACACAGCTCACACCAAAAACAACATATCAGGTAAAAACAATCAACCAATCTCAATCAGGCTCACAATTCAAAGTTCAAACAATGCAATCGATCACCCAGCATTAGACACATTTCATGCAAAACATTCCAAACGTTTGCATCAGATGCTACTACTACAGCTGCCTCCGCCGCGGCTGCCCCCTTCCGGTGTCTGGCTCCGCCGCGGCTCGGGTACTATCGCTGATCGACCTGGGTGAAAACAACCATCGCTCCCAAAGGATTGACTCGACGCAAGCAGGGGAGAGGTTGCGCAATCGAGTGATTAGGGACTGCATCGGATGTGTTCTACTCTTCATGCATCCAGCTTCAATATGCAAACCATTTACCATTAATATTCCAAGTTACCAATGCCACTGTTGATAACGCGGGAAGCGACATGCTATACCCCAGATAACGTGGCTCACATGACCAAGAATCTTACTCAACTTTCCTTCTTGTTTTGTTCGAGCCGCTTACCAAGAGCTTTCAACTCTATAATACCGCTAACGGCAGTACCGCGCAACAGACGTTGGGGGACAGGGAATTCCACTGCAACCAGCTGCAACGCAGACAGTGTTAGGGCCTATCACATGTACCAGGTAGACAACTCCACGTAGTTCATCCTCGTATCACCTTGTACCGATATCAAGTAACAGACAGAAGCAGTTTTGCTGTACTGCTGTCTACGCTACATGCGACACACGCCATAAACCAAAGATGTGTGTCAGTTGATGGCGCTCTTGCCCCTTGATGGACAGCCGTCAAGGACTTATACCCACATTATTAAAACTGGTATCTTAAGTCCAAAGAGACCTTGACGTGACAGAGCTACTCGTAATGCCGACACAGCACAAAAAATGATTTGCACGCAAATAATCTAAGATGCGAAATACACCAAATAAAATACGGCATTGTCAGCAGTATACCCAACGGCTTAATATACCAACAGCCTGTGCGTTTTGCTCGTAGAACATCCTGCATCATAGTACCACGTACCATGCCAACTCAAACGGCATATTCATCTGCAAGACAGGTTGATCATTCCTGTACAGCTCATGTACAATCTTCAAGGGGCGTACATGTATAGCACTGCGCAGTCAGTGGCCTTCGTTCACAACTTTGTTCTATTGCCATTTGTTGCAATCTGTTTCTTGCGCGGGTACTGCTTGATGTAGACTACGTGCAGAGAGACTGCTTGACATATAATAATTTGCCATTCTTTCAGCTTTCAACTTTCACGCTTCAAACCCAACTCCGACATATTATGACCCGCCCTGGGCTCTCTGCCAGGCAGCCACTACGCAGAATCTGACATCGTTGTCCTGCAGTACGCCTAAAAACCGCTTGAATGCCATTTGCTACGTGTCATACCTAGTTGTTCATACTTCTCTTTTTCTCTCAAATCTCTAATCTGTTTCTGGTAGCAATCATCGTTTTAAGTTTTCAGAACAATCTAAACATCATCAAAACACAGCAATTATCCCCAAGCAATCAACCCCAAAATACGTGCCTTCTTCGGGCGTGTTGCCCTTGCTGATGGCGCATCGTTCACTTGTATCTCTCCCGCTCCTACTTTGGTCAGCGCCTCCTGTCGAGCCCGTGCACTGCCCCCCAACCGATGGCGCCGACCCTTCCACCAGTGCCCACCTTTGCTCTGTCCTTCTCTTGCTTCCTCGGGAGTAAAGTATATCTCTTCACCCTCCAGCGGCCGTAGTGCTTCAGGCGCCCAGGTATCTTCCAGTACGCCTACTGCCTTGCTCCCGCTCTCTCACTGCTCCAACTCCTGCTGTAGTACCCTTCTCGGTCTTTACCACGGCCCCTGCCGTACTTCTCCCTTTCTCGGTCTCCCGCACAGCCACTGCGGTACCTCTCTTGTTACGTCCTCTGCTTCCAACGCAAAGCGGACCCCAGCCTCATGGCTTAGTGTACGTTGTTGTAGCTGCTAGGGTCTCTGCACTTCGCCGTCCCTCAAAGCGCCACAGGTTTCCTGTGGTTTCAGCCTCTGCTGCTCGTGCTGACGGCGTGGCTGCGCTTCATCGTCGCTACAGGTGCAGCAATCCCCTGACTGCTGCTGCTTCTGTTGCTGACGGGGCTGCTGGGCCTGCTGCTGCTGCTGCCCTGCAGCGCCTTCGCCCCAAGCACCGCGCGCACCTTGCTGCTGCGATTGTTGGAGCGGCATCTCGTTATTTTTCTCTCTTGCTCGCTCATCTTTCTGGCAGGGGGCCACTTGCCCCTGCAAATGCATGACGACAGCCGCTTGGGCATCGGCCTCTTCATAGAAAAGTCCGAGCCTGTACTTCATCGCTGGCATCTCAAGCTCGAGGTCAGTGCAACAGGTCCTCTCCATCTCATTGCGGAAGTCACCTGGATCCATCATAGGCGTTGCTTGGTACGATGCCCACAAAGCTTCCTCTCCGCCCTCGATCTCTCGCCAAACCTGCTCTAGTTTCAGCAGCTTGATCCCCTCGATAATGATTTCTACGTACTCCTTGCTAATGCCACAATGCCCCGGACCCGACATGACCCCTAATCCCATACCCCCCGAGCTTGTCCGACACCGATGCCCTAGTTTACGAGGAAAGTTCGGCACCTTACGATATCGTGTTGATAAACCCCCTCAGAGCGTTGACAGATCTTATACGGTTGGATACGGGACGAGATAGACTCCCAGATGATCACGCAAACTCATGTATATATTTTCGAACCATTGAGCGAGGCAAGGGTCACAGCATGGCAACGCATCATAAGCCAGCAAGTTACCCGCCTTGATACACTCCCATTCCCCCGCAGAAGCTTATTCATATCCCCACTACAATAATCCCTCATCAAGTGTGGAACTCCCTAGTCTGAGATGGAACATTTCCGTCGTGAACCAGAGGACAACCAACACCTTCAGAGTGAGCGGAGCAGTCTCCACATCGTACAGCTCCAGCCTAAAGCGGTCGAAGCATACCCACGCGAGTCGGACCCGTCGTTTGATCTCAGGCATAATGTCGGTGGTCTCGCCGACAAGACCGCCCAGATACAAAAATTGCACTGTCTGTCTATAACTCTGGCCTGCTGCCTCGATGACGAGCGGCGAGGTAAGGGGTGTCTGGTTCGATGTCCGCAGCAGCATGCTAATATGATATAATATTATTACTGCTGTACGGTTAAGCATTCGGAGCACAGCATGATGCATAGCGATATTCGGACAGGAGATTATCAAAGACTCACCAATTTTGGGTAATCCAAGCGAATGTGTCTCGCTGAAAACGACACTCTACGTGCGGATCACGGCCACGGCGAACAAGAGCAGCGCTGCCATACTCCCGCGTAATCTAGGCATGATTTGAATTACCGGCGCTGCTCTACGCCGGTTCACTAATATAACGGCAAGGTTTTAAAAACACATACTACTACTGTACGTCGCGCCCGCTCGCCGACCTGATCCGCGACTGTGGCTAACTCGAATTCGTAAGTTGGAACCTCCTTGTGCAGTTCCCCACCTTCTTCAGCACCCATCACCAACCACCGCAAGCGGAAGCAACCGCTGCGATTGCTCACCAACCACCACTAGCAGAGGCAACCTCTGCGTTACCTCACCAACCACTACCAGCAGAAGCAATATCACAGATGCCGTCGAGTTTGTCGCGTTCTATAGCACCAATCACCAACCACCTCATGCAAAAGCAGCCGCTGCGATACCAGCACCCCCGGCTGTGACAACACCGACAGGCAACTTGCTGGCCGCACAGATATCTTCCGGCAACATCGAATCGGTGCACGACCCGCACGCGATGGAAATCTCATCCTCGGTTGCCTAAGTTGTTTTACCGTTAAGGTCGAAGTCACCTTGGCGTTCATGGCAAAATGACAATAGCGGTAGCGACCGGGACAGCAACGATGGCGAAAATACAAAGACAACAACAGCGGCAGAGAAGGGGATAACGACGATGGTAATCGTAGGGATGGAGATCATGAGGATAAGACGGTGGCGGCAGAGACGGGGTAACAACCACGGGGATAGCGGGTGTTTCTGCTAGGTCGAATGGGAAAGCGCCGACGTTTAAGGAGATACCAATTTCTAAAGCCGGTGCGGTGGTGGGTGTTTATTACCACTTTTGGGACACGGAGATGACACCTCAAGAAAACAACAAGTGTGATATCACAGTCGCCTAGATACAAGTAGTGTGAGCGCGCTGCATTACGACTACATTAGCACCATGCTGTGCCCTTGCCGAACGACTCCCTGTACCATTGGAGTTCGGACAAGGACTTTACCACTCCCCAAAAGAGTAGCGGCCGATGCTGTCATCATCACTGTCTCGTCATTTATGTCCTCCAAAGTTCGAAATACAGCAAGAAGGATAGGTGTCAGGAGTACATCCTGTAGGTTGATTTTGTCCACAAAAGCCACGGTCTAACCAACGCAAAACATATAGAAACGGTGCAGGACACTAACACGGGTTTACAAGGGGAAGACAAAGACACTGACAAACATTGGCAACGGAACGGTAAATATGCGCCTGTCACTGCAGCATTGCCGGCGCCCCCGGTGGTCTTGTGGTTAGACATCGCAACTGCTAACTAAGGTTAATTTTGTGAGTTCGATCCTACCGCGGAGGATTACCTTTCCTTGCAAACGTTGACTACAGATAGGGCCTAGCGTGTGCATGCACAATTCGGCGAGAGTCAGCGAGGAAAGAAAGTGCTGAACGCTTCCCTCGATAAACATGAGGGCTCTTACCGTAGATGGTAGGGGGCGGCGCGCTCGATATATGACCCCGGATCATAGTTACGGAAGGGAGGGGGCTGGGGAAGTAGGACAAATTCCATAGATGGGATGGATAGCAACCCCTAAGCGCCTCCGATGTGGTAGACGTGTTGGGTAGATCATCGTAGGGGTTGGCGCCTTTGGTTTCCAAGGCGACTGGTTTGTGCCAGGGTGCCGTGATGATTGATGATACCACAGATTGGTTACTAATGAACCGTGGCTACGGTAGGGGGGGTGCCCCCATTTTCTCTGCCGAGATTACGCCACCCGTGCGAGTTGCTCGGCAACTCTCTCCAAAACGAACTTAAAACTTTGGTTTCTTGGCGCAGCGTAACAAACGCCTCCACCGTGGTGTATATCGCGAACCCGAAAAGTGCAAAGGTAGTCACTTAGGGTGTTTTTTGCGATTTCCAAACTCTGTTGGGTTAGAAAAAATGTAAAAAAAGTATTGAAGCCGACGAGTTTCACAGCCCAAGGCCAACCAACCCTAGAAAAAATTAGGTTAGAAGTTAAAAGAAATGGTAGAAAAACAAAAATTTACCGAACTGTTCGCTGATTTTTCGTGGATTCAGTTGGCCTTGGATTGTGATGTCGACGGTTTCAATACTATTATGATATATTTCCTACCCAACTCCTACCCAAACAAGGTTGGTACGTTGCAAACACTCTACTCGCGCGAGTGGCTCTGAGTGGCTGAAAAATGGTGCCGTACTGCCCCTACGGGGTTGGTGTCGGTTAGCAACGACGCTGTATAACACGCCTCTCACTTCGTGAGCTAGACCATCAGGGTAACGTCTTCTTTTTTTTATCGTTTTTACGTTTTGTCGGTACCCGAGATGGTGGTCGAGTTGGATCATACTGTGCGGAGTGGAGAACCTTAACTCCGTGCAAGGGGGATGATATCACGTACTGGTAGTATGTATATGGTAAGGCATCCACGAGGCAGTTACATAGTATCCCCATTGCTGTCTCTGGAAGTGGCCATACCAGAAAACAAATATAAATTAATTCGAAGCTGTCATCCGATATGCAAGAAAGTACGCACAAGGTGCGGATGTCCGCCTCACAAGTGGCTCTTAGTAGGATGCAGCTCACCCTTCATGCGACTCGCCGATCCGATATGCAAGAAAGTACGCACAAGGTGCGGATGTCCGCCTCACAAGTGGCTCTTAGTAGGATGCAGCTCTCCCTTCATGCGACTCGCCGAACACCTCACGGCGCTTCGCGCTTGGTGCACGCGATGTCT
>JAYJMJ010000431.1:1110047-1123350 GCA_036873875.1 Laminaria ephemera | reverse complement strand
TTACGTATTAAGTATGGGAGCAGCGTTTACAATGTTTGCAGCTTTCTATTTTTGGATAGGTAAAATGACAGGTTTAGCGTATCCAGAAATTTTAGGACAAATACATTTTTGGCTTATGTTTTTAGGTGTTAATTTAACTTTTTTTCCAATGCATTTTTTAGGTCTTGCTGGTATGCCAAGACGTATACCGGATTATCCAGATTCTTATGCGGGTTGGAACGGTTTAGCTTCGTTTGGTTCAATTTTATCGTCTATTGCGTCATTATTTTTTTTCTTTGTTGTATATATTACTCTTACAAAAGGTTCTGTTGAAGAATCAAATCCTTGGGTAAAAGGTAGAAGTCTTGCTTTTCCGGTATTACCTCGGAGATCTTCCGCATCAGTTAATAAATAAGTATTAATTATAGGTTCGAGAGTTCCAATTAAAAAAGGTAATTTAACTAAAAATTATTGAGTGGGTTAAGGTGGTTGTGTCAGGGCTTGTAACTCAGTGGTAGAGTGTACGCCTGATAAGCGTAAAGTCGATCGTTCAATTCGATCCAGGCCCAGGTATGTAATTATTTATATAAAATTAATATTTTTATTAAGTTAAAGTTTGTTAATCAGTCCTTTTCGTCTAAGGGTTAGGACGTTGCCTTTTCACGGCGAAAATACGGGTTCAATTCCCGTAAAGGATTAATTGATATGAGACTTTTAATATCTTTAAAAGGAATCATATCAAGATACGGGTTGTTTTTATTAATTTGAAATATAATGTTTCGTTCCTTGATTGTATACGCTACAAGCCTTACGAGACTTGTACCTGTTCAAACTTTTCAGGTGTTTGGGCATGAGATTGTTATTAGCGTATCCAAAAAATATTTGTTGGCTACATTAACTTTTTTACATCATCATAGTAATGGTAATTTTCAAATGCTTACATCTATTTCAGGTGTAGATTATCCAGAAAGAGAGGACCGTTTTGAAATTGTTTATGATCTTTTAAATATAAGATCTAATTGCAGGCTTAGAATTAAAACTCATACGGATGAAATAAATCCTTTACCTTCGGTAGTAAATCTTTTTCCTTCAGCTAATTGGTGGGAGCGTGAAATTTGGGATTTATTTGGAGTTTTTTTCTCTAATCATCCAGATTTGCGTAGAATTTTAACAGATTATGGTTTTGAAGGCCATCCGTTAAGAAAAGATTTTCCTTTGAGTGGTTATTTTGAATTACGTTATGATGAAGATCAAAGAGTCGTTGTTTGCGAAGCGATTGAGTTAAGTCAGGAGTTTCGTTCATTTAATTTTCATGTTCCTTGGTCACAAAATAACTTAATTAGTTAATGTCGAGATTTAACGTAAATGCTATACTTAGTTGGGTAGATTCTCATATTATTGATTACCCAACGGCTATGAACTTAAATTATAATTGGAGTTTCGGTTCAACAGCAGGGTTTTGTTTGGTTATTCAAATTCTTAGTGGGGCGTTTTTAGCTATGCATTATGCAGGAGAAACGCATTATGCTTTTTCAAGTGTTGAGCATATTATGCGTGATGTTAAAAGTGGTTGGTTAATTCGTTATATGCATGCTAATGGAGCTTCTTTTTTTTTTATTGTTGTTTATGCTCATATTTTTAGAGGTTTGTATTACGGGTCGTATATGGAGCCTCGCCAACAATTGTGGTGGTCTGGGGGAGTTATTTATGTTTTAATGATGGCAACAGCTTTTATTGGTTATGTTTTACCGTGGGGGCAAATGAGTTTTTGGGGTGCTACTGTTATTACAAGTTTATTTTCTATTTTTCCTTTTATAGGTAAGGAGGTTGTTATGTGGTTATGGGGGGGGTTTACAGTGGGTAATCCAACTTTAAATCGTTTTTTTAGTTTACATTATTTATTACCTTTTATTATTGCTGGTTTAGTATTTGTTCATTTAGGTCTTTTACATAAAGATGGTTCTAATAATCCTTTGGGTATAAAAACTAAAACGGCTAATATCAATTTTTATCCTTATATTTATGTTAAAGATTTAGTTGCTTTTTTTGTATTATTGTCACTGTTATCTATTGTTATATTTTACTTTCCCAATAGTTTGGGGGATCCTGATAATTATTTAGAAGCTGATCCCTATGGTACTCCAGCACATATTGTTCCTGAATGGTACTTTTTACCCTTTTATGCTATTTTACGGGTAATCCCAAATAAAGTTGGGGGTATTCTTACTATGGGAGGGGCGATAGCTATAATTTTTATATATCCCCTTTTAAATACATCTATTTTACGTAGTGGTAATTTCCGCCCGATTTATGCTGTAGTTTTTTGGCTTTTCGTTGCTGATTTTTGTTTATTAGCTTGGTCAGGAACTACTCCAGTAGACGATTATTTTAAAGTGGTTGGAGCTGTAGTTTCGATGGGTTATTTTGCTTTTTTTGTTTTTGGTGGCTTATTTGTAGGTTGGTTAGAAAAAACTCTTGCAGTTAGGGTATTGAGTATGCGATCTATAAAAGTAAGGTAAAAATAAAAAGGTGTTTGTTATTAAATGTCGGTTTTTTTTTTAATTGTGCTCATATTATGAAATTTTCACATAAAAATATCATTAGAATAACTTTAATTGTTTTTTTTTCCTTGTATTACTGTTCTGTTGGAAATATGGATGCTTCGCATCCATGGCAAGTAGGTTTACAAGATCCTGCAACTCCAATAATGGAAGGTATTATTTTTTTTAATGGTTTGTTAATGGCTTTTATGCTATTTATCGCTTGTCTCGTGGGTTGGTTGCTATACCAATCTTTGACATTATTTAACGAGGCAGATCATAAAGACGCTGTAGGCTTTAATCATTCCACATTTCTTGAAGTTGTTTGGACAATTATTCCAGCAGGAATATTAATGGTCATTAGTGTTCCTTCATATAATTTGTTATATGCAATGGATGAGGTTATAGATCCTAGTCTTACTATAAAAGTTGTCGGTCATCAATGGTACTGGTCATACGAGTGTTCTGATTTTGAAGTATCACCAACTATTAAACATGATTCTTTCACTCAGGTTGAAACAAGTTATAAAGCTTTAAAAGATATGGCGGATTTGATAGAGTATAGTCGGGTAGAAGTAGCGAAAGGGGAAAAACAAACTCAAATCGGTATCATTAAAGAGTTTTTGGAATCATTTGAAAAAGGTATCGAAGAAGTACCTCCAGGTGCTACGGAGATGTTATCTCGTCGTCTAGAATGGCTTGTTCTAAATATTTTAGGCAACGAAGGTCGTAAAGAATTTTATGGTCCTTTAGAATCACATTTAACAGGGGAAATGGTCTCGATTCTATCTGAGGTTAAAAGACAATTATCAGAAGGCTCACTGATACAAGAACAGCAAGACTTAGTTATTAAAGTTTTAAAAATTTTTAAGCAATACGTAAGGATTGTAAATGAAACTGATCTTACAGCAAAGACTATGGATTTATTTAAGTCTTTAGATGAAATTAATCCAGGTAAGGGTAACACACCGTCCAGTGGAGGTAGTTCGGGAGGGTTATCTCAAACTGAAAGTTTAGACTCTAACACGAGTTCTATTGTTGCGGAATTAAATAAAGTTGATGAAGCTAGTTATAAGTGGTTCGAACTTAAAGCAGCTGAAGATTTTTATGAGGGGGCTGAGATGGAATTGAGTAGAGCTTTAACTCAAGTTTTTGAGGCTGAGTGTGTGTGTCTTAGAGCTCTTGCCCGTGGTGAAATCAAAATACCTATAGAAGAAATGATGGCTAATTTGGACGAGGGGAGAATAAGACTTGATAAAGCTTTAGTAGAGGCAGAGATTGCTGAAAATAATTTAATTGATACTCAGTTAATTGCTCATCAATTAAGATTAACTCGATCTGAAAGAGAGGGGTATAGTAGCGAGTTTGAGTGGGATACTGCTAATGTGGAGTTTAAATTTTCTGGTAATGAATTAGAAAATGCAAAGATTGAGTTAGATAATGCTAAAGCTAGTGCAAAATGGGCAAAAATTGATTTACTTGCTGCACAGGTTAATGCCTTGACTGCAGAGTATTTCCAAGCGGATGCTGAGTGGGCTTCAAAAGACCCATCTATAATACGAAGTAAAGTATTACTTAAAGATGGTTATGACGGTTGGACTGAAAAATTAAATTCAGAATCAAAAAAGGTTTTGGATAGTCACGAGCTTAAATTTATGCTTGCTCACGAAGAGTTAAAAAGTGCTAACACAATTTTGGATAGATTTCAATCAAGATTAACTGCAGAAGAAGTAAGTAAATGTAACTCGATAGCGGATAGTTCAGAAGCGGAATTTATGGCGATAGAAAAACAAACAATTTCAGTTGCAGAAGAATTTGAAATAGGTAAGGAGATTTTGGCAAATGCCAAAGATGAATTAAATAATTATAAAGCGGTATCAAAACGAGCTGATATTAGGTTAGAAAGATCTCAACTCGCATTTGATAAATTTAAAGCAGTATCAAATAGAGCTGAAGCGGCCTCAAAGGGTGCTGAGTCATTTTTTAATACTTCCAAAGAAAAATTAACTGGTGTTGAATTAGATTTTAATTCTATTAAACCCAAGATAGTATTAGATAGTCTTGTTGAACAATATAGTAGTGTTAAATCTGAATTTGATAACGCAGTGTCGTTGGTAAATATAGCTAATTCAGATTTAGATAACGCTAAAGATAGGCTCGAAATTGTTAAAGGATATGTTGATAATACAGAAAAAAGACTTGCTGATACCCCGGTTATTTATGAATTACCTAAAGTAACAAATAACTCCCCCGAATATTTTGACAACTTTTTATGGGAAATACATAATGAAGATCTTATTACAGTAAAGGCTCAATTAAAAGGTTCTGAAGCTATAGTAGAAGAATCTAAAATAGTGTTATCTAATGCGGAACAAGTTTTAACTGAATCTTTTATTAAATTAGTTGAAGCTGATCTAAAGAAGGGTAAAGCTTTAATCAATTTTTTAAAAGTTGATTTAGAGACTGTCTCTGCTCCCGCTTGTGATGAAAAGTTAGCAGCCCTTGAAATATATATTAGAGACCTTCAATTAAATTTAGGTCATGTTGTCCGTAATAAAGTAATTTCTCTTTTCAATACTGAAAGCTCATATTGTTTAAAAGTTATACTTAATATGTTAGATAATGATTTATCTAAAGTATCACTTAAGTCAGATCTTGGTAAACCTGCCTTTATCGCGGGTACAGAGGGTTCTAATATCTTGGGTATGATTGAATCCGCTGTAGACTATGCGTGGGTAAAAACGCTTAAAGTTGATGTTAGCGCTGCTATTTCGGATTACGATAAAGCTTCACGGATGCTTAGTCACGCTCGTAACATATTGGACAAAACTGCGTATGATCTTTCATCTATTTCGAAGTTTAGCGAAAACAATTCTATAGAGAGTCTTATAGCCCTTCAAGCAGCAACAGAAAATAGTTTAAAAACTACTTCAGACTGGATTCAAAAAGCTTTAGTGTCTTCTTCTGCTATTGACACTATTCTGGAACCAGGAAGCTTACAAGCAAAATCGTCGTGTGAGGTATTAAAAGCAAAAGCTGAATTAGCTAATGTTAAATGGTTTGCTGCTAGAGTATCAAGAAGTTTAGATACTCCTATGCAGGAAGCTGTTAAACCTTTCAACCGACAATTTTCTGATGTCTCAGCAGCAGATCCTAATAGTGCTATAGTAAGCGATAGTGGTTCAGAGGCAGCAGGTGAAGATGGTAATTCAGGAAATAAAAAATCAAAAGAAGAGATAAAAGAGATGTTATCTAAATTAGAAAGCAGGGAAATTGATTATACTCATGCGGGTTTACGTGAGGAAGTTTTAAAAACATTTAAAGAATTAATTGAAACTGTAGATCAAAGTACTGCAGATGACATTAAAAATATGTTATATGAAGCTCTACTTTCGATTACTAATGAGGAAGGAGAAAAAAATAAATATTTAAAAACTCAAATAAAAATGATACATGATTTAATTGATCATCATAAAGAAAAAGAGATAACAGAAAGACAGCGTATTAATTTTGATTCATATCTTATTGCTGATGATGATTTAGTTATTCCTGAAGTATCAGGGACTGGTAAAGCCGGGAAGGTTTTTCGTCTTCTTGAGGTGGATAATCGTTTAGTTGTTCCAACTAACACTCATATTCGTGTTCTTGTAACATCAGCCGATGTACTTCATTCCTGGGCAGTACCTAGTTTAGGGGTGAAGGTTGATGCGTGTCCTGGTCGATTAAATCAAGTTTTTCTTTTTCTTAAAAGAGAAGGTGTTTTTTATGGCCAATGTAGTGAACTTTGTGGAGTTAATCACGGTTTTATGCCGATTGTAGTTCAAGCTGTTAACCAAGATGAGTATTTAACCTGGGTTGGTAAAAGATTATGCTCTTAACCTTTTTATTCCTTCTTCTTATTTTAGGAATTGTTGGTCTAATTTTTATTCCTTCTAGTCAAAAGTTAATTATGCGGCAATTTGCTCTCGGTATTACATCGGCGGTTTTTGTCTCTTCATTATTTTTGTGGTTGGGTTTTGATCACTCAACACCTAAATTTCAATTTGTTGTTGATAGTTTATGGTTACCTATAGCTAATATTAATTTAATTTTAGGTGTTGACGGAATTTCTCTTTTTTTTATTATATTAACAACATTAATTTTTCCTCTTTGTTTATTGGCTTCGTGGTCTTTTAATAAAGGGGAAGTAAAAACTTATTTAATTAGTTTCTTATGTATGGAACTGGTGTTACTTTTAGTTTTTACAAACTTAGATTTATTGTTTTTTTATATATTTTTTGAGGCTGTTTTAATTCCAATGTTTTTGGTTATTGGTATCTATGGATCGCGTGAGAGAAAAATACGTGCGGCTTATATGTTTTTTTTGTATACTCTTTTAGGTTCTTTATTTATGCTTATAGGTATAGTGTATATTTACCTTTTTGCGGGGAGTACAAGTTATGAAGCATTGTCAGTTATAAATTTTTCATCATATGATCAAAAGTGGTTGTGGTTTGCTTTTTTTGCTTCGTTTGCTGCCAAGGTTCCTATGTTACCTGTACATATTTGGTTGCCTGAAGCCCATGTTGAAGCTCCTACAGCTGGTTCAGTAATTTTAGCAGGTATTTTACTAAAATTAGGATCTTATGGATTTTTACGTTTTTCTTTGGGTCTTTTTCCGTTAGCTTCTGTCTATTTTACACCGTTTATTTTTAGTCTTAGTTTATTAGGTGTTGTCTATACTTCATTGACAGCTATACGTCAGACTGATTTAAAACGGTTAATTGCTTATACTTCGGTGGCTCATATGAATTTAGTAATGATAGGTTTGTTTACAGGAACAGTAATTGGAGTAGAGGCTGCTATTTTACAAAGTTTAAGTCATGGGTTTGTATCTTCTGCACTTTTTCTTATTATTGGGGTATTGTATGATCGTTGGCATAGTAGAGTTGTTAAATATTATGGAGGGCTTACACATACTATGCCAATCTTTATAATTATTTTTATGTTTTTTACGATGGCTAATTTAGGTTTACCTGGTACATCTAGTTTTATAGGTGAATTTCTTTTATTAGTTTCTGCTTTTGAAGCAAATAGTACAGCTTGTTTTTTTGCAGCAACTTCAATGATTTTAGGTGGTGGTTATTCTCTTTGGTTGTTTAATCGTATAGCATATGGTAATATTAAAATTATTGGACTTGATTTAAGTTTTCGAGAATTTATGATTTTTTTACCTCTTGTTATAGGTACTCTTTTTATGGGGATTTATCCTAATTTATTTTTTTCTGCAATGCATGCAACAGTTTCAAATTTGGTCTGGGTTGATTTGTGGTTATAGTTTGTAGTAATGAAAAAGTTCTTTTAGTCTAATGCTTAGTTTAACATCTAGAAGGATATTGTCATTTATGGCAAAGGTACGGGTTCAAGTCCCGTAAAGGACTAAGATGTATTTAAACATAGTTTTTTTACCCCTACTTGGTTCTCTTGTTGCAGGATTTTTTGGACGTTTCCTTGGAGGCCGCGGTGCTGGTTTAGTGACTATATCTTGTATTGGCCTTAGTTTTTTTTTAAGTAGTTTCGCTTTTTATGAGGTAGGTTTAGGTGGAAGTTCTACTTATCTTTATTTAATGCCTTGGTTAGAGTCTGATTCTTTCCATGTTGATTGGGCTTTTTGCTTTGACAGTTTAACTGTCGTTATGCTTATTGTGGTTACTTTTATTTCAACTCTCGTGCATTTATATTCTATAGAGTATATGGGGGGGGATCCTCACTTGCCTCGTTTTATGAGTTATTTATCTTTATTTACATTTTTCATGTTAATATTGGTAACCGCTGATAATTTTGTTCAAATGTTTGTAGGTTGGGAAGGGGTTGGTCTTTGTTCTTATTTATTAATTAATTTTTGGTTTACTCGTATTCAAGCTAATAAAGCTGCGATTAAAGCTATGTTGGTTAATAGAGTTGGTGATTTTGGATTAGCTTTAGGGATTTTTGGGATTTTTATTTGTTTTGGTGCAGTTGATTATGCTACTGTTTTTGCTTTAGCTCCTCAACTGGCTTCATTTAGTTTAACTTTTTTTAATGTTGAGTTTGGTGCTCTTAATCTTATAGGAATTTTATTATTTGTGGGTGCGGTCGGTAAATCTGCTCAGTTAGGATTGCATACTTGGTTACCTGATGCCATGGAAGGTCCTACTCCTGTTTCAGCTCTTATTCATGCGGCAACAATGGTTACAGCTGGTGTTTTTTTACTTGCTCGTTGTTCTCCTTTACTGGAATATTGTCCTAAAGCACTTACTATTATTAGTATAGTCGGTGGTATGACAGCTTTTTTTGCAGCTACAACAGCTTTAGTTCAAAACGATTTAAAGCGAGTTATTGCGTACTCTACTTGTAGTCAATTAGGTTATATGGTTTTTGCTTGTGGCCTTTCTAATTATTCTGTAGCAGTGTTTCATTTAGGGAATCATGCTTTTTTTAAGGCTCTTCTTTTTCTTGGGGCTGGGTCCGTAATTCATGCGGTTGGTGATGAACAAGATATGCGTAAAATGGGAGGATTGCGTCGTTTACTACCTTTTACCTATGCTATGATGGTAATTGGTTCTTTAGCTCTTATGGGTATGCCTTTTTTAACAGGATTTTATTCTAAAGATGTTATATTAGAAGTAGGTTATGCAACATATTCTAATGCGTCACATTTTGCGTATTGGTTAGGTAGTTTAGCGGCTTTTTGTACTGCTTTTTACTCTATACGTCTTTTAGCTTTATGTTTTTTAACTGAACCTAACGGAAGTAGGTCGTTATTACTTTCTGCTTCAGAAGGTGGTTGGTCAATAGGCGTAGTTTTAGGTATATTGGCTTTACCAAGTATGTTTATTGGTTATTTAGGGCGCGATATTTTTATTGGTTTAGGTACAGATTTTTGGGGAAATGCATTGTTTTGTATTCCTACTAATTTAAGTATCATAGATGCAGAGTTTATGTCAACTGATATAAAAATTTTTCCTCTTTGTTGTAGTGTTGTTGGAGGATTAGTGTCTTTTTTTTTTTATAGGGGGTATAATTATAATTTATTTTTCTGGAAAACTTCATTCTTAGGACGAAAATTTTATACTTTTTTAAATCGAAAGTGGTTTTTTGATAAAGTTTATAACGAAGTTATAACCCAAAATTTATTAGATTTTGGTCATCATTTTACTTATAAATCAATTGATCGTGGGCTTATCGAAAGTCTAGGACCTTTTGGGCTATCAAATGTACTTCTCGACCAAGTAAATAAAGCTCGGTTATGGCATTCAGGGTATTTGTATCATTATTTAGTAATTTTAGGTTGGAGTAATGTTTTATTTGGAATTTATTTTGTGTTTAGTTTTCAATTTTCACGTATTTTAGCACTACTAGTCTTTATTGTATTATGGTCGATCCTATAATTTTTATTCTTATTGCAACTCTTGGGGGTACTCTGGGGGTTCAGGTTACTAGTACACAAAACCCGGTCTATAGTGGTCTTTATCTTGTGTTACTTTTCTTTTTGGGCTCTGCAATTTCGTTTTTATTGGGTTTAGAGTTTATGGCTTTACTTTTTTTATTGGTTTATGCTGGTGCTATCGCAGTATTGGTGTTGTTCGTTGTCATGATGTTAGATGTAAAAGCTATTGAAAGTCCGTGGTCTGCAAAAAAAAAACGTTTATTGTATTTAGGGGCTTTAATTTTTGTATTGTTTTTGATAGCTGCAATATATAGTAAAGATTTACAAAAATTAATGACTATGTTATCAACAGTTTATATGAGTTCATTAGTTTCTTTTGGGTTATTATCTTATGAGGAAGAAATAAAAAAATTATTTCACCCAGTGATTCTTAACAAAACAGTTAATGATAATTTAAAGAGATTTCAAGAGCGAAGTAAAAGAAAAAGAAAAGGTGAACCCGAGCCGGCTGCCAAAGAAGTTAAAAAAACGTTTAAAGACTTGATGGAGGAAAGAATTGAAATGTGGCATCATTTATGTAATTCGGAGGGATTAACAGAGTTTTTACGTTTATTATTCCATAAAGAAAGTGTAGAAGGATCTTATGGATTAAATACAATGTGGTTTATAGAATTCGATTCTTCTTGTGCATTAAATGATCCAAGTTATCTTTTATATTCAACTCATGCAATATTATTAATAATAGCTGGAATTATTCTTTTGATAGCTATGGTAGGCGCTATTAGTTTAACTTTGCAAAAAAATTGTCCTGAATCTTTATACCGTCAATTAGGGCGCGAATCTAAAAATGCTGTTTTCTCTATAAAAGAAAAATCAGTATTTAAGCCTAGTGATCTGCGTGATTTAGAAGTTTTACCCTAATTATGATTAATATATCAATTAATGAGCTTCTTGTTTGGGTAAAAAAAGGTTCCACAGTTATACAGGCTTGTCAAGCTGCTGGTGCAAACATACCACGATTTTGTTACCATGATAAGCTTTTTATAGCAGGTAATTGTCGAATGTGTCTTGTTGAAGTAAGTAATGCTCCGAAGCCACAAGCATCATGTGCATTACCTTTTTTACCCAACCAACGAATTTTTACAAATACGGCATTGGTACGTAAGGCACAAGAATCTGTGATGGAATTGTTGCTTCTTCACCACCCTTTAGATTGTCCAGTATGCGATCAGGGGGGGGAATGTGAGCTTCAGGAACAAAGCTTCAATTTTGGGTCAGACAGAGGTAGATTTTTGTTTTTTAAAAATTCTTTGGGTGATACTTTTTGGGGTGGGTTAATAAAAACAGTGTTACGTAGGTGTATTGTTTGTACACGATGTGTACGATATACTTATCAGATTGGGGGAAATGAGTCTTTAGGAACTTCTAACAGAGGGGGTCATTCTGAGATTGGAATGTTTAAAGAAGGTGTGTTGAAAAGTGAAACTTCAGGTGGAGTTATTGAATTATGTCCTGTTTGTTGGTACAACCCACGTTTAACTTTATAATATTATGTTTTTTTTAAAAGAATATTACCCAGTACTAATTTTTTTAGGTTTTAGTCTTGTTCTAGCTTCTATTATTTTTGGTGCTTCTTACACATTAGCTTTTTCGGAATCAGATAATGAAAAATTATCATCTTATGAATGCGGGTTTGACCCTTATGAAGATGCTCGTAATGCTTTTGATGTACGTTTTTATTTAGTTGCTATTTTGTTTCTTTTATTTGATATTGAAACCGTTTTCCTTTTTCCTTGGGCAGTTTCTTTAAGTGAATTACCATCAATTGGGTATTGGTCTATGATGGATTTTCTTTTTGAATTAGTTATTGGATTTGTATATGCTTGGCAAATTGGGAGTTTAGATTGGGAATGAGAGGTATCGATTATAAGCGTCGTAAATTTTTTGCTTTATACGAGTCGCGTCGTAAAGCATTACAAGCTATAGCAACAAATCAAAATTTAGAAATTTCTTTACGTTGGTGGGCTCAATTAGAAAAATCTAAATTGCCAAGGCAAAGTAGTTTAAGCCGAGTTCATAATCATTGTATTGATACTAATAGATCACGCTCGGTTCTAAGTTTTTATAAATTATCGCGTCTTCAATTCAGACGTTTAGCGTCAAAGGGTTCTTTTTCTGGTTTACGTAAATCATGTTGGTAATATTATCATCAAGTTTTTAAATAAAAATGTTATTTAGGAGCAAAGTGCACGTAAAGTTAAGGTTCTGGAACAATCATACCTTTACTACTAGGATTAATACTTTTATTTATAAATAACAGCAACATTTTAATCTTAAAGTGGTATTTGTATTTACTTTTTGAAATCTTTAATATTTATTTTTATGCCTCAATTTGATACAATGACTTTTTTTAATCAAGTTTTCTGGTTAATCTTGATAGTTTTTAATTTTTATTTGGTAGTTGCACGTTTTATATTACCTTCTTTAGCTTTTAGTTTAAAATCTAGAATTAAGCATTTAAAAGTAACAGTTGATTCAAGATAATAAAATAGAAATTAGTAACTTTTATGTGTCATCAAACATAAAGTTAAAAAAATTTAGACTTACGGTGTGAAGTTAATAGTAGTAAGGAGTAACTTAATATTAAACCCTTGGAAAGGTAACATTTGGAGGTGTTGCTGAGTGGTTGAAAGCCTTGGTTTGCTAAATCAATCTACATTTTTAATGTAGCGTGGGTTCGAATCCTACCACCTCCAAAAAGAAAAAGTAACTCAGTTGGTAGAGTGCTGGTTTGTCATACCAGTGGTCGCGGGTTCAAGTCCCGTCTTTTTCGAAGTAAATTTTATACAATTGTTTTAGGTTTATTTATCAATCGTGTATCGAAATATATGGAACGGGGTAAAAAAAGTATGATATATATTTGTCAAGTTTGGTCTGTCTCAACCGATTTTAAAAGTTTAAATTCTTTGTCATTGTTATTACCTTTATCTATATCTTCTACAGGTCTGTCTACAAGGATAAAGCGTTTTACTTTACTTCGTTCTCCTTTAGGGAATAAAGCTGCCAAAGATCAGTTTGAAAGGCGGGAGTATCGAAGTTATTTTACCATTAAGTCTCAAAGTCCAGCAAAGATATTAGCTTTTATAGAGATTCTAAGATATTTAAACGGAGTTAAATTTAAAGTTGTCTTAAAAGAAAAAAATATTAAGATTTAAAAACCAAATTTATTATTAAATTTTAAGAACTCTTATTTATATTTTATGTTATAATAATATTGTATAAAATCTTAAAAAGTGGTATTGGATAAGTGGTCGAGTGGTTTATGGCACCAGTTTTGAAAACTGACGTAGTTAAAGCTACCGTGGGTTCAAATCCC
>JAYJMJ010000431.1:1052952-1062966 GCA_036873875.1 Laminaria ephemera | reverse complement strand
GCCCCGCTGCAGCCCAACCCCAGGAGGAAGGCGGGCCGACAAATCACCGCTACGTACGTACACCCTCCGCGAGCACGGACTGGAAAACAAACGCGGGGTTCCATGAACCCCTACAATGAACCCCTACACCCTTACATCCGACCGCCGCAACCGAAGCCCAAAACCATCACCGCCCCGACTACACCAAAAATGCCGCAACGTTTGGCTGCAATGGGCGTTTCGATACCCCCGTTGGTATCCGATGTAGGTTTTAGTTACGACAAGTAATGTTTCATGCGCTTGCCGCCTGGAGCTCCACGTCGATTCCAACCTAATACAAAGGGAAGCAACCAGGGCAAGGGGTGCGTACACGGAGGGAGGGACGTAGACATGAAGAGGTGAGGTAGTGTGATAAGGACTACCCTGGGCAGCGTAATTCATCGATGCTTTACACCGGTAACTCAGTAGGTAGCACCTTCACCTTTGGCGTCGTCGGCAGGACCGGACCAGTACGCGAAATCACACTGGGTGTGGGATGCAAGAAGGGCTATTAAATAGTCGGGGCGATCACGTGTACTCAGTTTTGACTTCGCGGCTCTCAAAATGTTTGAGCTCTGGGATTTGGCTGCTCCATGTACTTTTTGTCTTGGTTGGCGCAGGGCATCTAAGGCAGCTCTGCCAGTTTTTCTTGCAAGAATATTCGGGGATATTTGCGGTTGCTCCACTGCCAGTAGACTTATGCTTGTATGAACAGTTAGGACCATCTTTTTGCGATTGAACTCGTGCAAACGGTAGAGAAAAAACGAAGTAAGACTATAAAATGGAAAAATGGAGTAAAGGCAAAATGGAAACACGCAACAAAGGAAAAAAAATGACACACGGATGGTAGGCCAATCAACGCGGGGGTAGTAGCCCTGGGTGAAATAAAGCCTCCGACTTATCGCAGCAGAGAGGCCTCATGGATCCCAAACTATATACTTACACGAACTAAAGCGACGACGGAATGTTACAACAGGAACAACAAGTAACGAGACCCTTATTTCATTGTTGCTTGGCTGCAGATCTCCGCGACGGTAACGGCCAGGTCAATTTCAAGGTTGCTTCACTGCCATCTTGCTCGCAAGAACGTTTCAAAGGTGTGTTTAGTAGGGTACGAAGGATATACTCTATTAGGGTTAGGATTAGGTTAGGGTTAGGGTACCCACGTATCCTAGAATATATGCTTCGAAGTACCCTACTAAACAAACCCTTGGCGCCATCAGGGCTATTTTTGCGGTCGCAACTCGTGCGACTGACAGAGACACGCGAACATGAACAAAGGAAAAACGAATAATATGGGAGCAAGATGTACCTTTGTTGCTTGGCTGTAGATCTCCGCGACGGCAACCGCCTTCTCGGCAGCATCTTCCAGGTCGTCCGAGATGATCATCTTAAAACCGCTGGCAACAAAAAAAACAACAGCGAGGTAAGTATTAAAAAAAAGAAGCGAGGTACATACCATACGTAGCAAAGGGCTGGGGTTCCACGGGCTAGGGAGAGCAACAACGGCGAGGCATCATACGCAACGGAGGGTGAAGGTTCCACGTGCCAGGCACAACAACAACGGCGAGATGATCATATCGAAATCGCTGGTAAAAACAAAACAACAACAGCGAGGTATCATGTACCAGGTAATACACACACGTAGCAAAAAGGGCTGAGGTAAAGCTGTCGCTAGAGAGTCGCGCAGCAGCACATTAGAAACTGCCGTCAACTTGTCTGCGTGGTAGTCGGCGGACGTTTCAGGCAACTCGAAAGGGGTCAAAACCAGAAACTCGCATTCGTTCGTAACAAGTAACACAGTACCCCGACTTAATAGCACCCCGTGACAAGCTGAGACCAGCGCTCTTAACTCCCTTAGCACCCACACTCGGAAACCGCACAAAAACAATCAATTACGACCATGTCAAAAGAGCCCGGACTCTTTGGGCCCACCACAGCTGTAGTAGACAGTACATCACATTTCCAAGCTTTGGCGTGGTACACGGGGCATTCAAAGTCCCCTCAAAGAGCACGCCTCTAAAACCAAGTAATACGACATAAATTCGGGCCAATTTCGTGGGCCCTATAGCGTACTAGTGCTCAGAGGGTTAACTACACAATTGCTCTGATCTGTAGCGGGCAATATGTAGCTTTAGTATAGGCGGGACATGTCGATTGAACCGCTCTTAAGCCTTTTACTGCTGGGAAAAACACCCCACACCGTGGCGGGCAATACGTAGCCTTTAGTTTAGGCGGGACGTGTCGATTGGACCGTTCTTAAGCCTTTCACTACTGGAAAAAACACCCCACAAAATTCCAAGTACTTTGTCCCCATAAACGCGGGTGCAGTTCTAGAGGGAACGCTCTTATCTTGCGCGCTCTGAAATCAAGGTAGCCACTGTAACATAATGACGAACACAACTAGACTAACCAGTTGGCGATGAGCTCGTTCGCCTGCTCCACGTTGGTGCCCTGCAGCCTGATAACGATTGGCTTCTTCATCCCGATGGCCTTCGCCGCGTTGATCACCCCCGTCGCGATAACGTCGCACCTCATGATGCCGCCGAAGATGTTCACCAAGATAGTCGCCACCTGGATTAAGGTATTTAAGGACGTGCATCAAGTATTCATATGGGGGCACAATTAAGTAATGAATATAAATACTACTGTAGGGGGTGATAATTAATTTGTTAGTTGGGGATTGGTTAATTAATTATGTTCCTTGTTACGTTATTACGATGCCGCCGAAGATGTTCACCAAGATAGTCGCCACCTGCATTCAAACAACGCCTGCATTCAAACAACGACGATGAAGTACACATTTACGTGGATACAGACTGAAACGACAACACTTAATTAACACAGCGATCGACTTCTACAACATCACTAAAAAACAACAACAAAAAAGACACCTTGAAAACGACAACACCACCAACAAGCACAGCAGCGATCAGCCCCGACGGCAACAAACACAGACACAATACCCTTACAGTACCGCAAAATAAGCACTAAGGTGTGTCCTGCGTTAAATCCTGTACACAATAAAGGTTTTCTTGTGTTCCGTGCAAACGTCAACTCCCAACTGCCCAAGTGCTGGTAGCGTAATGTGCGTACATAGTAGTACTGCGCGTATATACAGCATGCTTGGCGAGTAATCGGCCGCCATTTACCTTAGGGTCGGCGTTGAGAAGCTCGAAGGCCTTCTGTACTTGCTGCTCCGTCGCGCCCCCCCCCACGTCGAGGAAGTTGGCTGGGTCGCCTCCCTTGAGCTTGATGATGTCCATCGTTGACATCGCCAGACCGGCTCCGTTCACTTGTTCCCACGAACAAAAACACACACAAAACCCCCCCCCGTCAATTTTCAGGTTACGGCAGAGGTGCACCATTTTTTTTCTTCATCTCCTTACTTGAGGAGCTCTATACCTCTCCCAAAAAATGAATTTTGAGGGTAAAAAAATAAAAGCTGTACCCGATGAACAATCCCGTAGCCTACGTAAACAAAAAAAAGTACCAGGCATAGTGCAAAACAAGAGTGACGAGTTTTGGGTTAAGGAGCCCCGTCATTCAGAAACAAAAAAGTTCAAAAAATGCTACCTCTACCGTTGCACACGTCAGTGACGAAACCTACGGTGGGGGTGTCCTTGACATTTTTTAGGCCTCTCAGTTGAGGAGCTCTTATGTCTCATGTAAAAAACTGAGTTTTGAGAAGAAACGAAAGTTCGACCCGAAAGGACAAACAATCCCATGGCCTAGGTAGGTATAAAACGAATGCACTAGCAAGAACACAAATGGCAGTCCGACGATGTTGGGTAGCTTCCTCACTTGAGGAGCCTCGTCGTATCAGAAATCCTTTGGCCAAAAAGAGGTACAGTAGCCAAAAAGAGGTACGGTAGCCAAAAAAGGAGCATTAACCAAAAAGAGGTACAGTAGCCAAAAAGAGGTACAGTAGCCAAAAAGAGGTACAGTAGCCAAAAAGAGGTACATTAGCCAAAACGAGATACAGTAGCCAAAAAGAGGCGCAGTAGCCAAAAAGAGGCACAGAAGCCAAAAACATGTACAGTAGCCAAAAAGAGGTACAGCACCCCTATCGTCACACGTGTCAAATGATGCTTACAATTCCGAGCTACCGGCAAGGTCAGCTCTCGGATGAAACAAAATCCGAGCTACCTGATGCTCAACCTTTGCAACGCTGGGCGACACCATCTTTTATCCAATGCACGCTAGTGGACACCACAAAACAGCCCTGTACACCAAGAACACAGTCGTTTCACGGAAGCATTCCAACGCACCGGGTACATAACAAGTTTGCCAACGATACCGTAGGTGTCACCAACGCCCCACCGATCCCCACCCCCGGCGGCGACACTAGCGGTGTGCCGACACGGAACTGCATACCCGTACCGCAAAAAATATGCTTCTTTTTTTTTCCGGAGGCTAATACCGACTCCTTGAGCGTGGAAAAAAACGTTATATTGGTAACCCATTTGCGTCTTCAGAACGAAAAAACGTCGAAAACAATTCAAGACTATTACGCGGGCACACAGTAAATAGAACCAAATATGGCCAGTAAAAACAGGGTAATATACGATAGGTTTTGTGTGTATCGTGGGTTCTCACTACTATGGTCCTCCGTAATAATAGGGTAATATACTTTAAAGTATAGGTTTTGTGTATATCGTGGGTTCTGATTACTATGGTCCTCCGTAAAATAATATCGTTAGGAGACTATCACGGGGGAACACAGTAATCAGGACCAATTACAGTTACAGTAGTAAAAAAAGGGGAATATCAAGGTTATTGCGTATATCGTGGGTTCTGGATACTATGATCCTCCGCAATAGAGCATCTGCCACACAAAGCAGCCTGGGCTGCCCGGGGTAAGGTGTGCGTCCGAGCCGCAACGCAAGCACACGCGCGCAGCATGGTGATACTCATATACTCATATGGCTGCACGCCCTTCCTAGCCGGTTGAAAAGATAACAGGGTGTTTGCGAAACTACCAACTTTGGTTGGGTAGGGAGTTGGGTAGGAAAACATACAACAATAGCATTGACACCGTCGAACGTCACGGATCCAAGGCCAACCCAACCCACGAAAAATCAGCGAAAAAAAATGGTGAGAAATACATTTTTCTACCATTTTTTTTTAATTTTCCAACCTGATTCTCTCTCGGTTGGTTGACCTTGGGTTATGACATTCGTCGGTTTCAATAATATTCTTGCATTTTTTCCAACCCAACAAAGGTTGGAAATCGAAAACACCCTACTATCGTACTCATCGGGTTTTTAGTCCCTAGACATCCGTCCTACAAGGGCAGTGATGCACATTATTGGACGTTTCCAACCATTTTCCCCCAGTGATGTCATTAGGGGGCACTTCGGCCGGTATTTGGGTTGGGTTAGGGTTAGGGCTAGGGTTAGAGTTAGCCATGGCATGCAACAATACACACTAATGTAGGAAACCCACCAATTACCCGACGGTCGTCATGCTTTTTTCATAATTTAGCTTGACAGTCGTCATGCTTTTTTCATAACAAAAAACAAGTTTCTCACCCATGCAGCCGATGTTGCCGCTGAGGCCAATGTAGTTCAGGTCGTACTTCGCCGCTTCCACCTGCGAGCAGGAAACAAACAAACAAAAAACCCCGATAAAACACATGATCTCTTCTTAACCTCTCTATTGCAGGGGTACATCGTAATTAGAACCAAATGTGGTCAGTAAAAATAGGGGAATATATATAGGTTTTTGTGTGTATCGTAGTTTCTGATTACTATGGTCCCCCGTACTAGAACCGCACCCACGTTTCTAGGGGCAAAGTACTTGGATATAGTGTGGGATCATTTCTGCGACGGCTGCATGTGCCATAGGTAACACCAAGTGAACATAAGTATCACTATTACGGCGGACCATAGTAATGAGGACCCACGATATACACTAAAACCTATATATTCCACCGTTTTTACTACCCATATTTGGTCGTGATTACTGTGTTCCCCCGTAATAGTATGGTTTTTAAGCGATGGCCGCATGTAGCATGGTAAGAACATTACTACTAGGGTATTGATGTCGTTCAGATCGCGTAGAAAAAAAACAGGCGAAATCGTCATCGCCTGCCGAGACTCGATGGAGCACCACTCAGCATACCATAAAATCGCGGTGTAAATACAATCGTTTTTCCCCGAACGGTCTTGATCGAACAAGAGCAGACACTCGGCGAACAAGAGCAGAGGGCAAAACATATAGGACTCTCCTGCTGTTTCACCACTTAACCGCCCATGCTCTATTCGCTGCCGTTGTTGTTCTTCTGTAAGGTCAGAGAAGATACTGTGCTACTGCTGTGTTGTACCCCGGCTTCGTTTTCGCAGCCTCCTCTTACCTCCCTTGTGTCCTCCTGGGTGTAATCCCGGAACTTGAAGGTCTCCGGCTGCCGCCACTCCGCGTTGTCGTCGAAGTTAAGCTTGGCGTCGCACGCCATCACTTGCAAATACGGAGATCATACAGCGCATACGGAAAACATACAGCGCATATAGCGCATACAGTACAGGGCTGCGGTTAGTGCTATGAGTCGCCTGTAGCTGACGGCCGGCTATTGTACGTAGGTAGCGGCGTAGGCCAACTAACTGACTTACCGGAAGTATCACTAAAAAACACACATCGAGCCACAAAACGCGCCACTCAGATACAAAGACGTAGAACTCTGCAAATTACAGCACGCAACTACTGTACTGCAACTCTAAATAACTAGCTAACTCAAACCTAGTCGCAGACTTTGAGTCAGCCAACCCACAGCCCTAGCTAGCTACGGTAAACACACAGCACCCTGACAAAAAAAAAAATCATGCAGCTCAGGGCTACCTACCGTAAAGAACAGCACCCTGACGAAAAACGTAAACATCAATACCAGCAGGGACTTTCACGGGCCATGGTCCGGCCCGTGGGACGGGTCAAGCGGCTTTTATAAACTCGCGGGTCGAGTCGGGTCGGGTCGGGTCGGATCGGGTCAGGAGATAATTAAACGTCACGGGCCGGGTCGGTTCACCCTGACCCGACCCGACCCGCGAGCAGTGATCTGACCCGTGACAAGCCCTGAATATTAGCAGCAGCAGCAGCAGCGACAACACCATTAACAGCACGAGCAACAGTATCAGCACAACCAACAGTAACAGCATCAACAGCAGCAGCAGCAGTAGCACGAGCTAGATAACACCACCACCAACCGCAGTTGGAGCAAAAAAAAAAGCCGAGCGCACCTCTCCCCTCCGGCGTCTCCGCAAGCGGGTTGATCTCCACCAAGGTGCAGTCCCTCTCGACGAACATCGCGTACATGTTCTTCAACAGCGTCTTACCCTATTACATGGTGGCCACAAAAGGCGACACAGGAACGAGATAAAATCAGCAAAACAAAAAAGGTGATACGGGGAAAAAAACGTTATGCGCGCCCAAATGTTGAGGGTGTCTTTATCAGGAGTAGGAACGGTGCTCCGTCTCGAAAGGGATGAGTGGTCAGTGGTCAAAGGATTAAGGCAAGCAATAAACAACTAAGGCACCACCACCCCCACCCCCGTCCTTCGACAAAAACCAGGCAAGCGCGCACAGAGGAACGGTGACAGCAAACGCCAATACCAAAAAAAAAAAGGGAGCCATTCGCATGCGTGACTGTCTCCCGACTACAGAAGTTTCACACTTCACAGCAAACCTTATCACATGATTTTTACGAAATGCAGTACGAAAAATGCAGCAAAACAAAAAAGGGTCCCAACATTCCCGCTGGAACCAACTGCCCCCCATAACCCCTTCGAAAAGTAACATTTTTTTTCGTGACAATATTAAGTGGAATTTGTGTTGGGATCATTTTTGAAGTGGTACAAGGGAAAAAAAGGGAGCTATCCGCACACCAGGCACGTTACAGTGTTCGTCTGCAGAGCGAAAGGCCAGGAAGAGCCCTGCCGCGATTGGAAACAGGGCGAACCGTCGTTCGACCTAGCAAACACCCACTGCTGCACCATGGCAAAAAAACAAAAAAACGTTTTGTCCCAAAACCCGACGAGGCGCAGCGACAACCAAAACACCAACAACGCTCTACTGTCCTACTCAGAGCCCTTCGACACCGCCATAGTGTACCGCGACACAGCGACACAGTACTGCGACACTGCGATAGCGCGTAGTACAACCTGCGACATCGCCATCACGTAGGTGCCCATCACAAGCAGACGGATGCCTCTAAGCCAGCAAGCGCTGCAGCGTTACCACCGCACGGGTCACATTATATTGTTCCATCGCAAGGTTTACATCGTTTTGTTCCAGCCCAATATTGACATTATCGTATTCCCACGCAAGGTTCACAAACACCTTATTCAACCGCAAGGTTCCCATTGTTTATTTCCTCACCGCTTCGTACGACGGCCCGCTCTCTTGAAGCTTGAGGTGCTTGGCGATCTTGCCCGCCTGGGCGTCGGTAAGCCCCACCATCATGTCCACCTCCTCCTGCCAACGCCGACGAAAAAAAAAAACATGTTTTCGGCAACACGATAGCAACAACAAAATTCCGCAACACTAGGGTGTTTGCGATTTCCAAACTCTCTTGGGTTGGAAAATGTAAAATGTAAAACTAGTATTGCAACCGACGAATTCAATAGCCCAAGGCCAGCCAACCCAAGAAAACATGAGGGTGGAAATTGACAAAATCGTAGGAAATTGAAAAAACTAACCTAAATTTTATCTGATTTTTCTTGGGTTGGGTTGGCCTTGGATTGTGATTTTGACGGTTTAAATACTATTATTAATATGTTTCCTACCCAACTCCTACCCAACCAAATTTGGTATCCCGCAAACACGCTACTTTACCCCTTACCCAGGTACGATTCACCACTGCAAAGTAGAGACAATTCCAATTTCAAGTACTACGTCGTCCCTGAAACGATGGGGATGCAGTTTTAAAGGTATTGTAATATAGCGTCCGTGCAACTCCTCCTGCCGTCGACGACAAAAAAAAACATTTTTTGCGGCCACACGTTAACCTTTACCAGGTACGAAATAGGACTACTGCATAACAGAGCCAACTCAAAAACCGTGGGGGGGGCAGGCAGGTAGGCAGGTAGGCAGGTAGGCAGGTAGGCAGGCAAGCAAGCAAGGCAGCTGCTACCGGCAACGACGCCGCCGCCGCCCTCCGGCCCTCTCTCCACTGCACGTCCACAACAGGCACATTGACCACGGTAACAACCCCCACCAACAAACAACAGAAAACATGGCGCCTTCCACCACAAAAACAGAGATCGTCGCCCTGCCAACGCAAATACACAACACGTTCTCTCTGACGCCCCAAGAGGGATTTATAGCATCCTTGTGGGGATGCGAGGGTCTACGTGTTGAGGATGCCCTCGTACTCGGTGACGAGATATGCATGTAACCGTATTTGGGGGTTCCCACAAATACAACAGGGATGTTTCTGTGGAGCACAGCACGATTTGTGGTGCGTTCTTTCCACTGCATCTCCTTCCATGGGACGACGACAATATATACATCCCCTTTCTCTACTTGTACATCATGAGTGCCCTTCAGTGAGACCATCTCGGCGCGGCAATCTACCAGTGGATGCCCCTAACACTATGGTCTAAAACGCTGCGGCCATGCACCATAATGAGTACAACCCTCCCCGCCTATTCCTCCACAAGACGTGGCCGATACGATACATCGATAATTCCTGTCCAATCCGTTCCGTACCTTGAGGATGAGCTCTGGGTTAGACTCCGCCAAGTCTTCGATGGAGGTACCTCCGTCCGGACACGCGACGATGACGGGACCCTTAAGTTTTCCAACAGGCGTAAGCAACAAGGGGAGGAGGGGGGGGTGTACTCGTTTCATGCATAGACCCTCGCATCTCTACAATGCCGGGGCGAGGCAGGTCGGGTTTTCACCGACCAGGCAGACATCGCGCGCACCAAGCGCAAAGCGCCGTGAGGTGTTCAGCGAGTCGCATGAAAGGTGAGCTGCATCCTACAAAGAACCACTTAGACC
>JAYJMJ010000431.1:1035904-1046681 GCA_036873875.1 Laminaria ephemera | reverse complement strand
CCCCCCGCCGGGGGGGTGCACCGGCCGAGCCCGCGGCGCCTCGGCCCCGCGCGACCCGACCCCGGCGGAGATCCGACATTTCGTACCGGGGTTTAGAGTGGGCAAGTGTTCGGCGAGCCGGTTTTTCCAACACCGAGGAGGATCGTATCTATGTTCATTATACCAATATAATGCAGCAATACAGAATAGGTACGAGAGGTAACTTCTACTGCTGTACTCGTAGTAACCGTCTTAGCCCTTTGCTCCATTCTAAAACTTGAACCTTGAAAGTTCTGCCTTTTGTCTGATGACTGAAGGTCGGTACATAGATGGTCGACACGTTGATGGCACACCCATCGTCCCCCTGTAGATTCGGCAGTCTAACTGAGCAACGTACCGCGCCAGCTCGAATTAGACCGCCCCAGAATTTAGCAACAATCTCATAGGGGAAGGAGGCGTTCCAACATGTACAAGTAGTCAACATGCGCTGATGGCTGATGACTGATGGCATCAGCACACCAGCACGAAACGTAGAGCGCAATCGACCATTCGAGCGGTAAATATGCGGGCCAACCGCAACGTGACTCCCTTTTCGCATCCCGATGTCCCTTTGCCCCTTGGGTGCGTACATTGTAGCGCAATGACACTTGCCCACGATTGCGTAAAGCTTGAGTGCTGTATACACCACGGACTGCTTGCGTAGTGCACGTATCGTCGGAGGAGTGTTACCAGCACAAGCGGACGTGGAAAAAGACTCGCTAGCACTGCTGCTGCTGCTGCTGTTGTGGTGTGTTTTGTGTTGCGTGATTGTGTTGTGTCGTCGAAGAGGCAAAGAAGGTGCCTGCTGGGCGAATAGCAACCATCGTTCGTAGATTCCTCACAGTGCCTTCGACACCACCTGCTGTCTGTCTCCGTCGTTTCTGAAAGGCGCAACCGATACGATATTGAGCACGTAGTCTCACCAAAGCCTATCACAGAGAGCACAAGTCTAGAGTAGAGGCAAAAGTAACGTGACGAGACGAGACGAGGCTACTCGTAACTCTGCCGAGGGAACATAGTAGTGCTGCAAAGAGACGCTTGCAACACTCACTGAGGCCTGGCTTTGATTGAATCGTGACTGCCAACCAACCCAGAAATTCAACTTGCTGTCTGCTGCTGTAGCAAGCGATTTTCCTTCATCTCGGTCGAACCTCCGGCCGTTCAAGGACACGGAGCCTCCACTCCAGCAAAGCGGCTGGTGGTTGAGGCCTGCATGAGATGCTTGTCAGCTGATGACCGATGACTGCTGCTGCAGAAACCAAAAACTGCAAAAACTGCGGCAACAAGCCAGCAGTTCACAAAAAGTCTTTCGGGTGGGTGGCCTCGACAAACCGACTCACTCACCGTGGGGTTCCTCAAAGCTCGCGCACAGCCAGCCACCACTCGTAGGGACGCCATCCTTCCTTCCTAGTCTGCGAGATCGGAGAGCTAAGGTAGCAAAGCTCACGCTAGTTAGTCAGTGCAAACGTTACGAGTACACACACCAAAGGGAAGTAAAGACGAGGGGGGGGGGAGGTCGTCTCAGATGAGGAACGCCTTCCAGATCTCAACAACACCAAACGTGCGGCGCAATGCCTAAAACCAGGAAAAGGTACACCTTTTTTAGACTAGACTCACAGGTCCCACATCATGCCGCCAGAGAGCCCAGAGCCCCCCCAAAAGGTACAGCCTGAAAATCCATGATGAAAGGACGGGCAGCAGCGGCAGCAGCGGCATCAGCTGCATCAGCAGCAACATCATCATCATCATCAGCTGCATCAGCAGCAACATCGTCATCATCATCATCAGCAGCAGCAGCAGCTACGAGTAGGTGCTGTGCGTACACACGACATTTTCAATTGGGTAAGAGTGGCCTCATGAGATAGATAGATGATGTCTCACGCCTCACGCCTCGCGCTCTGATCAAAACCTATCTCTTCTCCTAAGCTTTTTTTGACGAGATTAGTGAGCGGTGATCACGCCTTGGGTTCCTTGGATAGCCGACTTTGAGGATGGTTTAAACAAGCAGGGCTTTTCATGGGTCATGACCGGGCCAGTGGGTCGAGTGAGGAAGTTTTCAAAAACTCGCGGGTCGAGCCGGGTCGTGCTAGCCCGCCCGATGGGCTAGTGGGTTATCCTCGTAACCACTAAGCCTAAGGTCGATTTCGCAGGCTCGAGCCCCCCCGAGTGCATACTCGTAGGGTTCAGCATTTCGCAAGTTAATATTAATACTCTCGTAGGAACTTTTTCTTGCAAAAAAACAAAAAAATTGACTTGCGGAATGCTGAACCCTCTGCGCGACAAAAACGAAGGCAGGTACCCGGGGGGAGAAGGGACGACACACCTGTGCACGGCTAGTCCAGAGTCCAGAAGCTGGAAAGTAACAGTTACAGTAGTGAAATAATAATAAAAAAATCCGCTTTAGGACGAATGACTTTGCTACGTACCTCGTGTTGGTAGTAGTAGTTCGTTTAAGCTACGAGCCCTTCAGAGTCCCGTGTTACCGACCTCCCATTTCAGGCTATACCGTGCGTGGCTATGACACGACTTGCCTACCTTCTGTTTTTCCCTACTTTTTTCGGTTACCTTTCTGGGAGGTTTGTTCCACGCTATCGGCCCCGTGTTTCCGACTTATAGTACCCAGCTACGGCTTTCTTCTTTTTTTTTGCTGTTCCCTACCTGTTCTGGAAGCAGACATTTCTAGCGTTGCTTAAGAGCTACACGAGTATCGTTTTGTCGACTCCATTTTTGGCTTGCTTTGCTTACAGTTGAATAGCCTTGCTACGTTTGCTGGCATTGTTCCCGTTCATAAGTAAGCTAGCCTCTCAGGGCGTCACGATGTCGACTCTCTTTCCGGCTTCCTATAGTACTTTCTCCCGTCTGTGTCGATGTTTCAGTTTCGTGCTTGTTTGCGGTTATTTTTTTAGTGACTTCACCACGTAATATTTTGTCCTGGTACTGTAGTCTACCCAGCTTGCTTCTCAGGGTACCCTGCTGTTGACCCTCGTTTCAGCTTTCCGGCGTATCTCACGCCTCCGGTGCCACCATTCCGGTGTTGTCTTTCTCCGTGTTTCCGCGACTTGTTTTGGTAGCCCCGGTTTTCCGTTTTACAGTTCGACCAAAGGCTCTATGCTAGCCTCCCAGGTCCCACATTACGGCCCCTGCTTCCATTACTTCCTAGCGTACTGATTCTTTCTCCCTTGCCTTTCGGCCAATGCCCTAACGCTCGCCCCTTAGGTCCCACGTTACAGCCCCCAAATTATTTCCCTTTCGCAGCGTGACATGCTTTCCTTTTTCCGTTTTGGGTTTGTTTCTGCGTCTATACCTTTCTCTTGTTTCCCTTTGCTTCCTTGCGTTCAGTTGCCTAGCCCTTCGCGTTTCGTAGCGCATGTTGGTATTTCGTAGGTACGCACTCCTCCTCGAGCTCCCACGTTTGTGAGCTCCATCACAAGGCTGTGACTCTTGCGAGAGGCGTCTTAGCCTCATTACGAGGTGTGGGGGAATCTATAGCCCCGTTTTCGTTTGTTTCGAATAGCCGCATTTTCGATCCCCTTTCCAATTTCTGGATGTTTTGTTGACATCCTGATTGTCGCGTGATCTGCATCTACGACTTTTCAGCGTGGGCTAATGTTATGAGTGCTCTACGTAGATGGATAGGTTATAGATTTGATGTGATTTCCATGTCATAGTTGAGGTGAAACCCGGTCACAGATGTCATGTCAAGACCATATATAGTACGTATACGTAGTCTGTCGGCAGTATACAGGGATGCTGCAAAGGCAAGCACCCCACATCAGGCCACTGTTCTATACCTGGTACTGCTGTTCTTTAGAGTACTATATTGTCTGCCTTGCGTCGAAGCAGCGAGCCAACAGAGAGAGGAATGGGACACAAAGAACCATGAGGAGAACGCTTCCCAACACCGACAACCCTGCGGCCTCACTGGGACACTCCCGTACAGGAGGTGTTCAAACTCTCACGGGTCGGATCAGGAGGCGTTCAAAATCTCACGAGTCGGGTCGGGTCGGGTCGGGTTGGGTCGGGTCGGGTCGTGTTGGGTAAGAAGGTTTTCAAATCTAAATCTCACGGGTCGGTTCGGGTCGGGTCACCCTGACCCGATCCGACCCGCGAGAAGTGGTCCGGCCGGTGAAAATCCCTTTAAGTAAGGATAAGGAACCACGAGTATTGCCTACGTGGCTGCTCCACGACCGGGGTAGGGCTCGAGTCCTTCCCCAAAACGTACCAGAGCTCCAGAGGAGTGCGGCGCTGACTTTTTGCTCGCGCGCTGAAGTAAATATAGCGCTCGGGTATGGCCGAGCTTACGGTGGTGGAGGTGGCCAACGATTCGTCTGCGGAAATTTTCGTCGTGGATTTTTTCAGCGCGGCAGTATTGCGTTTTACCAGTACAGTACGAGTCAAACGGACTATCAATAATACCCTCTGATACCTTAACAAATAGCGCCGTCGGCAGGATCTGAGCCTCAACGTTAAATCAAAATGGTTATTCCATTGCCTGCGAAAAGCCTCATCATCGTATAATCGTCGTTGCGGACAGCGTGGGTCTCGTAGCGGGCGGTGAAGAGAGGTTCCGACCCGTGTGGGTACCCAAGTCGGCAAGGAGGAGATGGACGTCGAGACGCGTAGGGACTGCTGCCCCCAGCGCATTACACTTCTGGAAAGAACCGGGCCGGGCGAAAGAGGACGGAACGTGATACACCGATTGGGAACGGGGGAGGGTGAGGAGAGGAGAAATTCAAAGATCGAAAAATTAGGACCGAGCATCGGACGCATCGGAGGGCAGCTCGGGAGTTGCGCGCAGGTGCGAGGGCGAGGTCCAGAGCTGGGGAACAACTCGTCGTGGGTGCGTTCAACGTCCGCACGCTCGCCTTCAACAGCGGGAATTGCATCGGCCAGAGCGAGATGAGTTCCCAGGACTTAGGCTGTGACGTTATACACTACCGGCTCCCTCGTATGAAATAGTCCAATAAGAAACTCAGCGTGATTTTTCCGGGGAAACAAGAAAATCGGCAGCGGTTATGCTGAAGATAGTGTGGAAGACGTCCTTTCTCGAACAAGAAATCCAGCCTGCGCCGGTAGCTCGGTATCTTGTTAGAGGGCCGGTAGTGTAGGCCTCCAAGAGACGAGGCGTGATGGGCGAAGTGTTTTAACGGAAGCGGTCTATACTACCGTGTTTAGCTCTGGGGGAGACGGCGGCAAACGAGAGGAAGGAGATCCACATCGTAGGACCAGCTGTAATAAAGTCTATCGTGGCAGGGGTGGATACGGGTGGTCTCGCGGTGGAATGCATCGGCGCTAAATTGATGAAAGTCTGCGTCCAATTTCAAGGCAAATCCAATTGTGTCATTCGTCGTGGGCTTTGAGGCAAATCCAATGGTGGTGTTTCTTTCGTTGTGGGCTATGCCCCTACAGAAGAAGATAAGCCAACCAGCGAGAAGGGCAATGTTTGGCATGCATTCGACAACGTGGTCACCGGGGTTCCCAGTGGGGATCACTCCCTTGTCCTGATGGATGCGGGTGCTCGTACCGGCATACGAGGGGTCGAACGTACCGACAGGAAGGCGTCGGGTGCATACGGGCGTGATCAATTGAACAACAACAACAACGGAGAGCGCCTACTGCTCCACGCAACAGTCAACAAGCTTGCGCTCCTAAACACGTGTTTTGTTTCGCCACACCCGCTCACAAAGTGTCACACACGTTCCAATGCTCAATCCGCGGGAAAGGCCAGCACCGACTGGATTACCTTCTGACACGGCAAGCGGACAGACGACTCGTCCGCGACGTCACGGTGCGGTCCCCACCGGAGCAAATCCACGGTTCGGACCACAATTTCGTAATCAGAAGTATCCCCTCTTGGGTCGCTACACGTAAACCGAATCGTCGGAAGAGAGTAAGCAAGGAACGGCGGGCTACTGATGTACAACTGTTGGTGGCAGACCCGAACATCCGAGCAGACTTCAACAAGGAGAAAATCGCAGAGCTTGCCACCCTTCGTAGCGTGGATGACATGGCCTTGGTGCTAACAGAGACCTTACTGTTGACTGCGGCGAATATAGCGCCCCCATTAGACGCAAGCAAGGACTGAGGGGTTGGTGTACGACCGAGGATACGAAAATGGACTTGCGTCCGCGGTGGCAGGAGAGGGAAGACGCGGAGAAACGGCCTCTCTCTGCTCAGAACGACCGCAGTCTACAAAGAGCGTCGAACTTGACCACCAAGCAGCTCAACCGCGCGAGGGCGGCAGCTATACAGATGTTCTTGGATAGTACGTCGGCCAACTCGAAGGGCGTATTCGAGAAGGAGATCAGTATAGCTTCTACAAGAATCTCAAATGGAAGGGAAGAGGACGTTTAACTCGCAGTACATCAAGGACGAGGAAGATCGATTGCTGCGGGACGATGGACCCACCCGGGAGCGCCGGGTAAGGTGGTCTCATAAACTGCTTCACATCAAGTCGCCGACCCTTGACCCGACTATCATCGTGGACGATCTTAAGGTGTGGCCCTCCTTCAGGCCGCTGGATGACGTCCCGGCTAAGTACCAGGTGGAAGAAGCGATCCGTGCGATGGAGAGCCGCAAGGTAGTCGGGCCTTACGGCCTCCGACATGCTGAAGATTCTGGCCAAAGAAAGAGGCTCGGACATTCTGAGAAAGTTCAGCGAGATTATTGTCGCTGTGTGGAGGGGAGGGGGCGTGCCGCAACAATCGAAGGATGCAACGATTCAGGTGCTGCGCAAGAAGAAATATAGAACCGGGTGTAGAAACTATCGTGGAATCTCCCTCGTGGAGCAGGCCGGCAAAGCACTCCTCGAAGTCATCGCAGGCCGCCCCAGTGACTGTTTCGAACGGGAAGGTATCCTGCCTGAGGAACAGTGTGGCTTTAAACCCCGGCGATCGACAGTCGACACGATGTTCGTGGTACGACGCCTGCAGGAAAGGGCGCGGAATGAGGACATCCCCCTGTATATGTGCTTTATCGACCTCGCCAAAGCCTATGATTCCGTCGACCGCACCCCCCTGTCGACTGTCCTAGCTCGCTTTGGCGTGCCACCGAAAAAGCTTGGCTGCACTCACCAACCCCACGACAACATGCGAGCATGCGTGCGGCCGGATGATGGCGAGTGCTCGGATATGTTCGAAGTGGAACAGGGTCTTCGATAGGGTATATTGATGGTGCCAATGCTGTTCAGTATTTGTTTTCACGGTGGTGCTGCTCATGGCCGAGAAACGCTTGCTCGCTGATGATGCAGTCATCATGGAATGCATGGTGTAACTCTAACGAAATAAGGAGAAGGGGGAGAAGAAGGGCAAGGCACGAACGGTAAAAGTCGACGGGAAGGGGAAGGTGGAGGAAGCCCGCAAGAAGTCGTGGGGCATGCTGTACGCTGACAATGCGGGCATCGTATCGCGATCACCGGAAGGACTCGAGAGGATGATGACGGTGATCGCGACTGCGTGCGCGGTGCTCGGGCTTACGGTGTCGAAGTCCAAGACAGAGATCATATGTCTGCAGAAGAAAGATGGGGGGAAGGTGTCGTTCGCCGTCACTGCAGCCAGCCAGGTATACAAACAGCGATCGAGTTCGTGTATTTGGGCGGGGCTATCAGCGCAGACAGAGGGCTCAACGTCGAGGTAACATTGCGTCTGCAGAGGGCCTTCTCGTGCTTCTGGTGGTATAGCATGTAAATATATGACCCCCCAGGTGTGCGCCGGCGACTGATTGTGCAGATGCTGAAAGCCGAGGTAATCGAGACGCTACGCTACGGGTGCGTCACGTGGAGCCTAAACAGCAGGCTCGCCACGCCATACTCCTCCGATGCTTCGCCCTGCCGAAACGGACGCGCCAAGACCGCACACTACCATACGACGCGCTCGTCAAGACAGACTCCGAGAGAGGAGGATATTGTTCGCGGGTTTCGTGGATCGTATGGGAGAGGAGCGCCTGCCGAGGAGGGTGACGTTTGGGGAGCTGGTCGGGGGTAAGGGCTACTCCGGGGGACAGGAGAAGGATTATATGGGGCGCCTTGAGTAATATCTGAAAGAGTTCGGGATTATATTTGAAGGGTGGCACGAGGCAGCATAGAAGGCCGGCGGATGGTGTCGACGGGTCGAGGACCGGGGGAAGACAGACTTTCATGCGGAAACGGCTTGACGCGGAGAGGAGTAGAGCCGCAGTGTAATACGCGACGGGTGCAACCGCGACACGGAACGTTGACACCAATGCGAGAGGGAGGCGGGGGGGCGTCCCGCCCAAGAGGCTGAATTCTGGGCCTGGCCATCGTCGTCATGATGTGTGCCTTCCCGTAGCCGTAAGTAGCTAGCGCAGGGCTGCCAGGAATTCCCTCGCCTTGCTCTATGCCTCCCTCGATGCCCTTTTATGCAAAGGTTATCAGAGAACCAGCACCAGTCCTAGGGACTCAGGCAATGACTCGCCAGCACCAGTCATTTTGGAGGACCCAGTCTCCAGGGTGCCTGGGGCTGAAATGACTGAATCCCGCCAGTCCCACGGGTACCTGGGAGCTGAAATGACTCAGTCCCGCCAGTCCCAAGGGTACCTGAGGGATGAAATAACTTGAGTCCCACCAGTCGCAAGGGGACCTGGGGGCTGAAATGACTGAGTCCCGCCAGTCCTAAAGATACGAGAAACTGACATAACTGAGTCCTCGCGAGTACCGAGCCAAAGGTCCAAACAAACAGAAAACGCGTTTTTTGTGTATTTTGCTATCTCCAATCTCCAAAATAATGAGAAAGTTCAGTTCCAAAAATTGGGACTCAGTCAATGACTCGCCAGTACCAGTCATTTTTGAGGACCCAGCCCCGAGGGTAGCTGGGGGCTGAAATGACTCAGTCCCGCCAATCCCAACGGTGCCTCGGGGCTGAAATGACTGAGTCCCGTCAGTCCCAAGGGTACCCGCCAGTCCCAAGGGTAACTAGGGGCTGAAATGACTGAGTCCCGCCAGCCCCAAGGTACGAAAAGCTGAAATGACTGAGTCGGTAGTCGATATCGGCCGATCGTGTGCGCTCAGCCGGCTACCGAAACATGTTCAGACAACGTGACAAATCCTTTTGAGAAAAGAGACAGACCGGGACTCTTGCGTGTGAATAGGGTGAAAACTGGACACAAAAACGGCTTCGAAAACGGCTTGTTCCCCTAATCGCGGTGTTCGGATGGGTATCTGGTAGTTTGACGCACAGGGCACTCGAGAAGCTGATAATCCACGTAGGATGCGTATGTGTATGTGTGTTAGCTACCGACACCTGTCGCCGTATAGGCGTCGATCACTTTGGACCGTTTGAGGCAGGAAATGCGTACGAGTTAGGTCCCGTATGGAGTAATATCGTTTTACCCAATCAGATCAATTCAAGAATGGAACAAAAAAAGGAAAAGTCTAAAGCGTTTGGTGCATTTAACTCAGGCCTAGCTTTCCAGCGATAACCGGGAACGCATAGTAAGTTTGAGGGCACAGGCAGGGAGGTGGACAGACAGACACCAAAAAAAATCCGTTTCAGAGGATCTACTACAGCTGACGCTGGGGACAGTCGCCGACGCGACACCACAGCTCCACGCGACTAGTCACATCCCTCGTGGGTTCAGGTGTTCAGAGGAAACGAGTGATGAGCCCATGAGGTCGATCACGGTCCAATGTGCAACACCTTTCGATCTCATTAAACCAATGCTCCTTGTTCGTACGCGTCTGTCGCCGCGGGTAGTAACCATGTTGTCTGCCGCCTGGCAAACTCTGAGAGGCCGAACACACCAAACACCCGAACCATCCCACAACCTATAATTAAATAAGCCGCCCGCATATTCAAACCAACTAATGCAGACGCAACCCAACGTAGTTGAAAAAGCGACTCACGAGCGCAACACGACACCTTATCATCGTAACACCAACGTGTGGTGGGGGCGTGTTCTCCGCTACTGTGCGGAGAACATGGCAAATTGCGCTCTACAGCTCAGTCCAGCGTAAGACCGATGAATACACACCCGCGCCCGCTGGTATCAACGTAAAAGCTAACGACGCCCACCGACAAATCCCACCAACCACAATTGTTCACCCACGCGATGTTGTTACAGTGCGATGTTGCTCTGCTGCGCCTCCGTATACTACAGTACGGCAGCACAGAAGCTGCTTCCATGTCAGCAAGAATAGTCCGAAGCCGCTCAGCAGTACTCGCTACTCCTTTTGTGACCCAGGCATAGCCACCTAAAGAGCTAAAAGAGCGAGCAAAAGGGTGATCTCATCCGTCTATTGATAGGAAGAGCGTGGAGCAATACAAGTATCAGCATGCTGCACGCGTGTCGTACAGCTCCTTGCGTTGCACTTCGGACACATCACATCCCGTACCTCGGCAACCCGGGCTGCTTGGCGTGGCCGGCTGATGCCGTACCAGGTAAGCATCAGTTTGGTTCGACTCGTTTTCCCTCTCAAGCGCCAAAGGGGTTCAACAGCAGTTCAGAAGCTACCGCATGTCAGCAGGAACATTGCGATGCCGCTTCAAAATAACTCGTGAAACAGCTGTACAGAACCTACTGCTGGCATGTCAGCAGGAATACGAAGAAGCTCGCTTAGAATAACCTGCTAGATAAACAGCAGTACACTTTTTTTCTTTTTTTTTAATCTCAATTTTTTACTTTCCAGCTTCTGGACAAGCCGTGGTCACAGGTGTCGTCCCTTCCCTCCCCCGATACGTGCCTTCATTTTTATCGCGCAGAGGGTTCAGCATTCCCAACGCTCGTCGATTTTCATCGAATTTTG
>JAYJMJ010000431.1:950478-962954 GCA_036873875.1 Laminaria ephemera | reverse complement strand
TCTGTCTGTCTGTCTGTCTGTCTGTCTGTCTGTCCGTCTGTCTGTCTGTCTGTCTGTCTGTCTGTCTGTCTGTCTGTTTGTTTGTCTGTCTGTCTGTTTGTCTGTCTGTCTGTCTGCCCGTCTGTCTGTCTATCTGTCTATTGCCCACCTGCCTAATGCCCGCCTGTCTACCTGCCTGTCCTGCATTGAGCGCACACATTCTAAAATAAAATAATGAATCTGGAATTAAAAAAAACTACGTTCGGTTCACCTCCTGGCATTGACATCATAAACACTATTTAACACTCAGCCTATAAAGGATAGATATGGAGCCACCCCCCCTGTTGAAAAAATAATGATTCGGGAGCTCCACTTTGAACATTTAATAGCTATTACTGTCACAATTATCTGTAGAGGTGAACATTACTTCCAACACCAATCCACAACGATACATGTTGCCATAGATGTGGGCGCAAACGTATCGGCAATACGGCAAATATGAGCATTCGTGAGAACCGCAATCAATAACCACTACCGCAACTTTAAATAAATTCGACCAAAGGGGGTGGGTTTCAATATATGTATATGGATGCGTTTATATCTAGGATGCGGTCTGCGGTTCAGGTAGCACTTTCTGGATTCCATATTTTCTGATTGATGGGGCTCCCCAACCTATTAATAATATTGTCGGCATGTTATTATTGGCTTGCAATACTATTCGTTGTCTACCTAGGCGACGGAATATTTCATCGTATTGCACTTTGATCTTCTGTAAAGCTTGGTGTGTAGGTGAAGCATAGAGTTCCTCAAGTGAGGAGCCTCATAAACAGATAGGTGTATGTTCGTTATAAAGAATACACGACTGAGCTACTCAGTCAGCGCAGACCGGGTGGCTCAGTGGTCCATTCCATATAAACAAACAAAATAAGTACCTTTGGGCTCAATTCGCCCTCCCATCGATAACATCCTCCGGGGTTGATGAAGCCCCTAATCAACGCTCGGCTTCTCGTTTATATGGTCCTTTTCTCGTCGTGGGTTCCATCATAGTGGTTCATTCCACTTCCAACTATCTTGTCAAATGTTCTTTTACAGTGATTCTCTCCGCTTAATTCCCCCTTCTCCCAGAGTAAGAGGATTACGACTTAGGTGGGATTTGAATCCCGGACTTCTTTTCTTCGCTATGCATCATATAAAGAACAAACCACTGAGCTACTAAGTGGAGTGAGCCACTCTAAAAGAACACTCGACCAGAGGGTCGGAAGTGAAGTGAACTACTCTAAAATGGAACTCACGGCGAGAAAAGGACCATACAAAGGACAAACCAGGCGTCGATTAGGGGCTTGATCAACCCCGGAAGATGTTATCGGTGGGAGGGCGAACTCATCCCGAAGGTACTTAAATTGTCCTTGTTGGGTTATAAAGAATTAACCACTGAACTACTCGGGCACAGTAGCCCAGTGGAATATGCTTTGTAACCGAACACGAACAAGTACCTTTAAGCTCAATTTGCCCTCCCATCGAAAACATCTCCCGGGGTTGATCATGTGTTCTTTCTAAAGAATAAAGCACGGAGGTACTCACTCAGCGCTGACTTAGTGGCTCGGTGGTTTATTCCGTACAACGAACGTAACCAAAGGACGGTATAAAGAACAAACCAAGAGTTGATAAGGGGCTTGATCAACCCTGGAGCATGTTTTCGGTGGGAGGGCGAATTGAGACCACCTGTACATTTTTTTTTTTTGTTCACAAATAATATACCACAGAGCCACCACAAATAATACCACTGAGATACTGAGATACTGAGTCCGCGCCGACTTAGGGGCTCCGAAGTTTAATATTTTTGTTCATTATTAAGAATAAACCACTGAGCTACCCAGTCAGCGCTGACTAAGTAGCTCAGTGGTCGGTTCTTAATAACCGATTACTAACAAGATGAGTACCTTTGGGTTCAATTTGCCCTTCCACCGATAACATCCTCGAGGGTTGATCGAGCCCCTAATCATCGCCTGGTTCATCCTTCATATGGTCCTGTTCTCGTCGTGAGTTCCGTTTTATAGTGGTTCATTCCACTTCCGCCCCTCTGGTCGAGTGTTCCTTTAGGGTGATTCTCTCCACATAAATCCCTTTCTCCCAGAGAAAAAGGGGAAAGACGACCTTGTCGGGAGTTGATCCCGGGACTTCTTTCGTTCGACATTAGAACAAACCACTGAGCCACACAGTCAGCGCTGACTTGGTGGTTCAGTGGTTTATTCTTCATATCGAACGAAAGAAGTTGGTTGTCTCCACTTAATTCCCCTACTCAATCAAGTAATTGCCGACCTTGTGTCTCGCTCGGTGTTTTAATGTTGATGACGAACAGTTAGTTTATCTCGACCGTAGCATGCAGGGATGATACCAAACCTTCAAGAAACGATTTTGTCGAGAACCTCGAAACAACATGGATTTGCAAACCGTTCGCGAGCCGGGACCGGTACCACGCATCCAACGCATGGTACGGTATCGGTGCACACTTGTTTATCGGTGGCTCCTCGCTTAAGAAGCCTTATATCACTCCCAAAAACTCATTTGGGGAAAAAGGAAAGTTTTATGAGCAATGCCATGGCCTAGATATTGAATGAGAAGTACTGAAAATAAATAATGAATATCCAACGAGCTTAGGTTGAGGAGCCCCGTCGTTCAGAAAACGTTTCAGCCCACAAGTTCTACCTCTAACTTATCTCTCGCCATCCCTGCTACGTATTCCCAACATTTTTGCCTGGAAAATGTATGTGTGTTTGGTTTTAAGGGGATTAACGTCATTGGCAACGTACTCTTAAAAAAACTGGACGTATATCTCCCTACCTAATGGTCTAGTGGGTTACCTCGAATATTACTAAGGTCGGAGGCAGGGGTTCAAATCTCGGTATTATGGAGATTTTTATTTCTGGAGACACCAACAGCCGAGAGCGCTTTATAGCGTGGGTAAGCACAATTCGACGCGAGTCGACGAGGGGAAAAAGTGCTGAATTCTCCTCGCGCTAAAAGAAAGCCGCGCACCGTAGTGGGGAGGGGGGAGATGAGCCTGCTAAGTGGCCCCGGATCTGAGTTACGACTAGGGATGGAGAAGGAGAAAGAAAAAGTGCGAAGAAAATAGATAGGATGAGCAAAACAAAAATAACTTCGCTAATTCGTCGGGTGATTCTAGCCCAACACGCCCTGAATACCCAAGCATTTTCGATACCGGTAATGGACTGACTTCGGCCATACGTATACGCCTTTCCTGTACATCATCGTAAAGTTGCTGCATGCAGTTTGTACTCCAAGGAAAAATCCCTTCATTTTATGTCTTGCTTCTGTTGATGTTATTCCCCGCAATAGCATATTATTAGCTTTTTATGTTTTGTAATTGAGGCCATTATGTTCTGTTTCTGTTTTCTTAGTGTTGGGTCGTTCTACGTGATTTGTCGCCATACATTTGCGAGGCAACAAAAACAGTCGTAGGTTGCGCACCACATCTGGAAACATTGAAGCTCACCACTTAGCCGAGAGAATGGTCGAGGTGCAGTATGTATTAGACGAAGGGGATTATCCCTAGAGTGGTTGATTGGGTTTGATTGGGTAAAGGGTGGCATTAATTATTTAGTTAAATATGGGGTAAAATATCTTTTGTTGCTTTGGAACGGAAACCACCATTAGAACAATCCGAGAATATTTGACGACACAGTCCCTTTTGGAAAGAAGGCCGACACGCCTCAAACTGCATTGCCATGCCCACCTTCTCACTCACCTCCCGCAGCGCTACACACAGCACCTCGCCCACCCTGGCCTACCTGGCATCCAGAGCGGTACACCTTGTCCTATACCTGGCACTTGGATTGAGATCTACCACACAACAGCACTAACACAAGGACACCAACGCAACAACACACTGTACTACATCGATCGACAACATCGTCATACCGCTATAGCGACCTCGCTCCGCGTGTGTTCTCGTTCTTCTACGCTTTGGAAATCGAGCGCAACTTTTTTGGTTGTGTGTTTGGTGGCTACAGCACGTATTATCCGTGTCCATTTTGCCGAACGCGGTGGTGTGTCGCATTTTTTCCATCTCCAACAAGTCTTCACCAGGTGATTTAGGTGAGCATATTCAAGATATGCGTGTGCATGTGGGTGTAGGAACGAGTGTGCCCCTGCATTGCGGTTCGCGATTGGCATCACCGTTTGCATTTTGCCATACATCGGACAGATCATATCCCTGTTTAGGATACCCTGCGTCTGTTAGGGTAGGTAGATGCCCGCTCTACATGATCTGCGCAGGGCCTACAGCTTATTTATGTTGTTGTATGAGAGACAGACTATCTGGATGATCTAGCACATGTTTTCAGGGTTATTGGATGTGCACTACACAGATCGTGCACAACAAATATATCAGAACGAGAGATATATGCTCGAGATGATATATATAGTGATCTGTACGAGGTGTGCATTGTTACACGTATATATATATACATACACGTACGGTGCTTCTTTTGGTACGGATAAAATGTAAACAACAATTGATTTGACGAAGTAGCGGGTAAAACCTCGTGGAAGATGCTAAGTAGTTCATGCCCCCGCTGGAGCTTCGTGTATAGCTGTGCCATGTTTTTCTCATTGTTCTTGCTGTCGTGCCGACTTGCAACTTCGGCGCTGTACCGTACGGCGTATATCCCGAATACCGAGAGTATCGGCATGCTGGACGGGCGCAACGAAACCCGCTAGAGAGTATTTTATGCGATACCGCTCAATACCGGATCGCCTGTTGCTATATTGACAAATGGATATATATATGATGCGCATGCTGAATGGGTGCAATGGATACACGGTATCGGCCGTCTCACAAGGAACCTGAAACCTGGCTCTTAGCTAGCATCTTCATTCTGGCGGAGCGGGAAGGGGGTACATTTCTTACTATTATGGACGGCAAGCGCCTATTAATATAGGCCACATACCTTAACGTTTTATTTCAAATTTCTACTCTTACTTTCCTAAAATCACTATTTTATGAGCGGGCCGACGCTTTATGAAAACCGAGTTAAAATAATGTATCTGACATCGCCTAATCCCGGAAATAACAGATGTGTTTTGTACTGTTTCATCCGACAATGTGCAGCATGATTTGTAACGTCGACAACTCAAAAACATTCCCAGACAGTACAACATAAACCAAGGGAAACCCACATAAAGGAAACCTATGCACGACGAAGTCTCTAACCTCCCTTTTGAACCTACATCCGGCCTAGTCTCGATTTAATCCGCCTGCTGCCCTTGCTCCACTCTTCCTTTTCCATGAAATTCCATCTATCTGCCTTCTACTCTCAAACCCTAAGCCGCCTCCAGGCTCCATTCCCACGCCAACAACGTCGAAGGTGAAATGGTTTATGCTTTCTGACGGTCTGCACAGCATCTAGGCGTGTCTCCCACGCAGTTTTGGCAAATCCAACGGCGCGAATATTGTGTGAACCTCTCGATGCATTTGTTGACACACGGTTCAGTGCGATACGGATGCGTGCCACGGTAGCGGTCCACCTAAACATTTCTGAAGCTCTTCACTTGAGGAGCTTTCTACTACACCCAAACGCTGAATTTGATAAAAACGACAAAAGGGCAACCCGATGAATAAGTTCCTGGCCCAGGTTTGCAACGAATCATACTGTAAAGCAAATGAGCGATTGCAACGGTATTCGTTGGATAGTGTCAAAACGCTGAGGAGCCCCGTCCGTCGAAAATATTTCAGCCAAAAAAAGGTACAGTACCCCTATCATATCGTACCACGTGTCTAGTCGCTCTTGTATAACTCTTGCATAACTCTTCTATATCGCAGGAGGACTGATTGGTGCTCCCGTCAGAATGTTGACGGGACTCACGCAGACAGGTAGATTGAGGTCAGGAGGAGCCACTCCAGATGATGTACACGCAATGTACACGCTTATATTTTTAGAACCATCGAGTTGGCTCCCGTCGAATTCCTTGCGCAGAAGTACCCCCTACTATACTTCGTCGATCGGAGATAACCCGTCGTCAAATGAGTGGCACGGATATAAACTGCGTGTATGTCCCGGGATCCCGATACCCCGCTACCAGAAGGCTTGTTCAGTGTATAACTCCTCAATCTACGATGGAAGGTCTAAGTCGTGTTCCCGATTACAGCCAGAAACAAAACGTACAGTACTGTAATTCAGCGGGGTACCCAGGTTAAGGTTTAATGTCACCTAAGGATTGACCACATCAGTGGTCTTATCTCCACGTTTGGTCTTATCACATAGTAGTGACAAACTGACCGCCCATTAGGTCCAACTATAAGTTCTGAAAGGACAAGCCGATTCAGCTGGTCTTATCCACCGCAATCTTATTCTTAAACCGGATGTTAAGGTGAATATACCACTACTGTAATAGCATAGCCGAAAAATATACATGATATCCCCCCATAGTAGATCGGGCCCCAGATGATACCCATGACGCGTGCAACGGTAGAGGTATCCCCATACCTCCACGTCCTTGTTTTTCGTCAAATTATTTTGATACGCCAGGTAAAACTGGGGTGCTAATGCATTTGAGTTAAATTGACACACGACACGTACGAAAGTACGTGGAAGTGTGGTGAGCTTAAGCTTTATTTTTCCCCATCCGCCGGAGGATAAAAAAAAAAAAGAAAAAAAAAAGGTAGAGGTAGCCCTTTTGGGCCATTTCTTTTCTGAGTGACCGGCTCCTCGTTTGGGGAAACTACCAATATCTTGGGAAGCCCATTCGTTTTCCCTGTTGATGTATCCATTGCACACCTAGACCATGGGACCAGTTGTTCATCGAACGGAGCGAGCAATGTTTGTCAAACTCGAGTTTCGGGTGAGATGTGAAACTCCTCAAGTGAGGAGCCTCGGAAAAAACGAGGTGTTACTAATACCTCTACCATATGTAGCCTTGGTCTTGGTCTTCGTCAAAACACACGCCTATTATTGAGAACCATCGAGTGGACTCCCATAGAAGACCTTACCAGAGAAGTACGATATCCCATCACGCACATGGTCCATTGGAGTTAAGGACAAGTGCTACGATAGAGGTAGCCCTTATCGGCTGAAACGGTTTCTGAATGACGGGGCTCCTTAACCCAAAGTCGTCGGAATTCCGTTCGTTTAAGCAATAATTTTCGTTTTAGAACAAGGCCATGGAATTGTCCATCGGGTTTAGTACTTTCATGTCCCCCCAAAACAGTTTTTGGGAGAGGTATTGAGCTCCTCAAGTGGGGAGCCTCAGAAAAAAGACGTTGCACCTCTACTACCGTAGCATGCGTGTAAGTCACAAAAAGTCACAAGCCACGGATCAAAACCGCGCGTATATCCCGACATCCCAATTCCTCTCCTGCGATAGAAGATCTAGGTCGTCTCCTAGAGAAAAACAGCAAACATCCAAAGTACAGTGATGTCATAATAGCATAAAAGATCAATGACCCAACATATGGTATTACCTTGCATCCCTAAATACCCCGCTGGGATTTGAGGATACCTGTACTCCGCATGCTGAAGGCCGAGGTGATTGACACCATGCCGTACGGGTGTATGACGCGGACCCTCAACGCGATTCACTATGACAAGCTCATAAAGGCGCACCTCGAAGTCCTCAGGCCAGTCCTTGACTTCCAGCAGCATGCTGACCACAACAACCTGTCGTACGCCAAGGCCCCCAACAAACGAAATGCGAGAGCATCGAGACGACCACCCGGAAACGGTGACTCTTCTTCGCGGGGGCAATGGTACGGCATAACAAGGGGCGATTGCCCAGTCGGGTGATGTTTGCGCAGATAACGGGTGGGGAAAACCGGCCACCGAACAACTGGCTCACATCCCCGAGAGACGACTTCGTCGTTTCTCGATCCACCAAAGGCTCCACGGAAGGCTCCCCACGGCAGTTTGGAGTTGAAATCGTACTCTGAATCCTGCAGCAAACAGGCGGGCAAGTGGTACCGGGGGTCCTCGAATCAGCCGAACGGTTAACGGCCAGGTGGCACGTAGAGGAGGTAAACAAGAGCTCGGAGCGTCGCGCAGCCCGGATGCGTGGCGCCGGAGCCGGAGGGGGGGGGTGGGCAGTAAGGAAACCGCGGTTGAAGAATGCAAGTGTTCGATACAGCTTGTCTCACCGAACAGCCGAACAACAAGTTACGGTTATATACTGAGTGTCACGGATTTACAGTTACAGATAGTGTCTCGTGATGTCGTATACCAGTAGACTCACACGGAGTATGTACGAATGGGCACTGCGAGGAGGTTTATGGTATTCGACTTGGAGCAGCTCTTACTGAGCTGTGGTGAGTTGACCCACACGCTTACTCCATCGTTCCCCTTGCCTTGGCTTACATTCTTCCGGGACGACATAATATTTACATCTTAAATATACCATTTTCATACTGCACACCGTGTGTGCTGCAGTGCCTAGCTCCCAGCCTATTGTGGATGTCGGGGCATATTCATCCATCGCATATCAGCGCTATCTCAACAGCAAGGAGACAGCAGACAGGGTAGCAAGGCACCAGGCCGACCAGCGGGTAGTTCAAACTACGGCGACTACCTCGCGTTTAGTTTTCGCTTTTGGATTGCCCGCTCCAACCCCATTCAGGGGGGCTATGCCGGCCGATACTGCGGCACTACCACAGCCGGTATGCTGGCTCTTGCTGAACCGGGCTTCCCTTTCATCCCTGATGTCCCTTTCTTCGTCGCTTCGTTTTCCTTCTGCTTTGCCCTTTCTGTTTCCTTTTTGGGTACGCTTGGGGGTTATGGAGGAGATGATGTCGGTGTGGACACCGCCGTCGTAGATACCGTAAATAGAGGACAGACCAGGCAGCAATGCTCCTAACACTGTAGTAGTTGCATTCGGAACCCAGTTTGGGTGCTGCCCTGACGCCAGCTGGGTGGTGCAATCTGCATTGTTTCCGTTTTTTCGTTTGATATATTTTTATAGCTATGTTTGGTGTTTGGCACGGGGGAGATGATGGCGGTATGGGTACCACTGTCGTCAGAAACAGTGAGCAGGTGATGGATCATGCGGAAATGCTCCTACTCCCGCTAGGAGCATACGAAACCCAGTATGGTTGCAGCCTCCGACGTTGGTTGGATAGTGTCATCTGCTTTGTTGTTAGTTGCTGGGTGTCTGTTTTTGCTTTGTTTTTTCTTTGTCGTGCCGTCTTGATTCACCCAATTTGTGTTCTTCCTGGGTACCTCTTCCCTCCTCCCTGCGTTCGTTTCGCCCTTTTTCTTCTATTTTTCTTTTTTCCTTCTTGTTTTTTCTTTCATCTTATTCTTTTATTTCTTTCTTGCAACTAGTCTGGTGTGATGGCTTGCATATGTTCCGCCCTCGTATTCATTGCGGTTGACATTCCATGGCCAGATCATCTCGTTGTATTTGCAATATGTGTTTTTGTCTTGTACTTTGTGACCACAGAACTCGTCTCTCTAGGAGGCATCGGCGCGGATACTGGTTGTGCTGGATGTAGATGGGTGGAAATATCAATTTGCTGCGAAGAACGCACACAGGTTTGCAAGTGTATGGTTTAGACTGTCAACTTTTCTTTCCATCGACTTACAGTAGTTATACATCCAACAAAATAACTAGTGTCCGTGCAGGTGCCTCCTCCTTGGGATAGACAACAAGCTATGTGACCACAAAGTACCACACAGAATTACACATTGCAAATAAATACAGTACGTTGATTTGGCTATGCATTGCCAAATGTACTGAATACCATGTTTATCGACGTTGAAGCCCATGCTGCACCTTGTCGGATGGCAAACAAAATATAACAACGACAATCAAAATACTTATGGTAAATATAACCGTAACAACAAGAAGAGTGATAACGAAAGAACATTAGTAGTCAAGCTGAAAAAAACCTGAATAATGAACGATGGAAGATCTTGGCCGTCTTTCCGAGTACGTATCATATTATACAACCAACAAGAACCACGTTACCATAATAACAATACCAGGTAGCTCGGAGATAGCTTTACACACCGAACGTGTATCACGATATCTTAGTACCCCGCGACCAGACACCTCTGCAAAACAGAAATCCTCACGGTATCCTATAATAGAAGATCCCCGTCGTGTAACTAAAGCACAGTAGTAGTAAACTAGAATCTCTCTTCGCTCGCAGTATATTTTATTTTATATTTCTTTTTTCTCATCCCATCTATTATCTTATCACTTTTGGTTTCTCCTTCTCCCTCCCTAGTCGTAACTCAGATCCGGGGTCACATAGCAGGCTCTTCTCCCCCCTCCCCACTGAGGTGCGCGCCTCCATTTTTATTGCGAGAATAATTCAGCACTTTCTTCCCTCGTCGACTCGCGTCGAATTGTGCTTCCCCACGCTATAAAGCGCTCTCGGCAGTTGGTGTCTCTAGAAATAAAAATGTCCATACCGAGATTTGAACCCTTGACTCCAACCTGTAGTAATATTCGAGGTTAACCACTAGACCATCGGGGCGACCGACAGTAGTAATGAGGACCAAGCATGATTAGTAAAAACAGTGGGATATATAGTTTTTTGTGTATGTAGTGGGTCCTGATTACCTGATCCTCCGTAATAGCAACAGTTTGCGGCGTTGTTACTAATGACCTCTTGCCTGGTCCCCCCTACCCCCATGGCCACCGCCTTCCTGTATGTGCTGCCTGAAGTTTCGTTGAATTTTCTTGCTGTCCGTTTAGTTTTGTGACGTAATATCCTGCGAGCTAACCCCCCCCCCCCCCCCTTGCCCTCCTTTGTCGCCTAAAATTTCGCTCCCGTGTAAATTTTTGGTTTGTTTTTTGTTATTTTGTTTCAGCTGATAGGAGTGGTGGGCGTGGTGGTGGTGATTGCCACCGCTATCCCGATACTGACGGTGGCGATGATTCCCGTCCTGGCCCTTTGCTACTACTACGCCAACAGATACCTACAGGTGGACTTTGAAACCTTGTTTCCCGTTGGACACTACAGGACACCTACTAAGAAACAGAAATACTGACCCAGGCTGGGTTTGGTATTTGAGGGAGAGTGCTTCTACACTAACTTGAGAATACCGGCTCCTGATTTTTTTTTTTTCTGTAAACCTCAAGTCTGTTTTTTTTATTGCCCTGTTTCTGTATTTTGGTGTTCTGTACTCTGTTGTATTGTGCTTTTTCTCGACTTCAGTGATACGTTCTTGTAGCGAACCGGATCTGTCATACTTGTGCAAATCGATTCGGCATATTATACCCGTTTTGCTAGCTATTGCTTTGGCGTAATTGGGCATTGTTAAGAGCATAAAAGTAGCGTACTTGGGCTTGTTTTCGAGCATAACGAGCATAATTAGGGCAAATATGGTAGTACGTTTTTGCATGCCCCTTATCCTACGTAAGGCCTGAAACATACGGGAAATAAACATATACAAGCCTAAAATGGACACCTGCAAGTGAAAGGTGGAATGGGTTTGTTGCCTTGCCTCTCGCTGTTTTGATTCTGCTCGCTTTTTCTTGGTGCTCGTATATAGGGATATAGGCTCCTGTTGTTTCTTGAGTGCTTCGGCACCCGGGACCGTTTTTTGTCTCCTGAATTGTGTTTTCCTGTTTTCCTATGTTTCAGCGAGAACTGGTTGATAGCCCACAACAACACAGCAATATTTTCATTCCGAAAACTTTCCCCGGCAGTCAGAGTTACGGTTGCGATTGAACCCCCTTTAAGACGGCACACTGCTTTTCTTCCACCCCCCCGCCCACATTTTTTCCTGTGTTTTCATTTTTTTTTTTTTTCGTTTTTTCATTTTCGTTTTCTGTGTTTACATGTTTTTTCTTCTTTATTTTTTGCAGACTTCACGGGCCCTGAAACGGCTTGAGGCAGTGACCAGAAGCCCACTGTACGCGCACTTCAGCGAGAGCGTCAACGGCGTCGCCACTATCCGCGCCTACGAGGTATTAGAAATTGGGTACTGCAGTGGACGTTGGATATGGTGATGTTACATATCACAGTTCTCGACAATGTTGGCATTATTATCGTTATCGTCATCCTCAACGTGATCGTTATCATTGTCGTCGTCGTTGTCGTTGGCGTCGTCGTTTTCGTCGCCGTTATCGTTTATCATTTGTCGTTTTCATCGTCGTTATCAGTATCGCTATCGCCTATCGTATATCGTTTTCCATCTCGTCGATGTTGCCTTCCCGTTCACTTTTGTTACGCTTGAACCTTTAGGCGGGAGGGGGGGTTCATCGTTACCGGAAACGAAAACCACGTCGACGAGCTCGTCATTTTTGTCGTCGTCGTTATCGACATCTAACTTCGATGTCGCTATCGCCGTCAATTATCGTTACCGTTGTTGACGTCAATGACGCATCGTACGGTAGAGGTGTGCCTACGTTTTTCTGAGCCCCCCTAGTTAACCCTCTTAGCACCCACTCGGAAACCGCAAAAAAAATAATCAACTACGACCATGCCAAAAGAGCCCGGACTCTTTGGGCCCACCACAGCAGACAGTACATCACTT
>JAYJMJ010000431.1:881513-900624 GCA_036873875.1 Laminaria ephemera | reverse complement strand
TTGAAAACATGTGCAGATGAGCTACGGCCTATAGCTCAAGCCGGGAAAACATGTGCAGCTCATGTAGCTCACGTAGCTCACTGGTGAGCTACCGTCGAAAAGAGCTAGCTCGAGCTACGGTGAGCTGATCCGTCCGGGGTGTGGAAGATTTGCAAAGAAATGGGGTAGCCACTCGCGAGAGTGGCCCTGAGCCGCCGAAATAGAAGGCGCTAAAAGTGCCCCCCCCTAGCGTAGTCTTGGTCCAAACTCATACCTGGTACAGTAATACCGCCACCAAACTCACCAGCACCAGACAAACGTAGCATCACCAAGCACGCCATCACCAAACGCGCATGAAATCAAACGCATGATAACAGCCTACCACTCTGGGCGGAAACGTAGGGACCGTTCCAATTTTAATATGAATACCAAACGGTCCTTACATTTCCGTCCACCGTGTTGTGGGTCGGACATGCGCTAGAGTTTGTACCGGGTATAGTCAGCCGTGCGTATCAGAGTCCCGGAGTTTTTTAATACAAGTGGGTACCCCGGGTTTAGAGGGGGTAAGATAAGATAATAGTACAGTTAAGAGAGGGCAGATCGGCTGGGACCTAAAAAATAATAAGAATAGAGTTACTTGGAACTACTGTAGTGTGAAACGGGGTTTCCAGTACAGTAGTCAAAGTTAAGAGCGAACGCCAGTGTAGTTAGGAGAGGTACTTTCGGTCCGAATCTATTTATGCCTCTTAACCCCTTCGGGAATTCAAAGGGAAACATTGACGAATAAAAAACTGGCGTTTACAGCATTTTTCACTCGAAGCAACGCGGGCTTCTTGGATATTGGTGATACATTTTCGTCTCCGAACTGCAATCATGCAACAAGCTGCACGGCATGATCCCATTCGTATGGCTACGCATTGACGGAGATGGTGGAGTACATCGCACTTGTCATGTCTTTGGTGGCTCTACCCGGGCTCCAAAAGGGTTAACTTCTGCAACTAAACTCGCCACCAACGGCCCATGACCGCCGCGTTTTGCCCCTGTGCATGCTGAATCGGGGCCACGAACAGGCAACCGCCGTTCCCCTGGCTGCCACAGGGGAAACGTTGGTATCGAAGATTCAGCTGTGTGAGAGGTTGATGAGGGGATGCGAGAAGGTGGTGGAGGAGATCCTCACGTGCATGGTGAGAGGGTGTGAAGAGAGCGTTTTTTACTTCGTTTTTGTTGGTTTTCAAGCAAACAAACGTGGGGGTGCGTGGTTGAGCGTGAACTATTATAGCGTTGTGCTTCATAATGAACCCCTCTATTAATAGAATCAGCCGCACACCCGCTTTTTTATATTTTTCAAGCAAACAAACGTGGTGCGTGATTAAGCGTAAAATAATAGCGTTCTTATTCTTCATTGCCCGCTTTAGAAGCAATCGCACACGCGTTTTTTGAGGGACAAACTACTTGAAATTACTGTACTGTACGATATTTTTTGCACCTGTGTAAGAGATATTTACTGTATTGCGGAGGAACATAGTAGGGTGTTTGCGATTTCCAAACTCTGTTGGGTTGGAAAAAATGTAAAAATTGTATTGAAACCGACGAATTTCATAGCCCAAGGCCAACCAACCCACGAAAAAAATTGATTAGAATTAAAAAATGGTAGAAAAAACAACTAACTTTTCGCTGGTTTTTCGTGGGTTGGGTTGGCCTTGGGTTGTGATTCGACGGTTTCAGTACTATACATATAATACGAGTAATCGTTTTTTGTTTTGTTTTATGGTTTCCCAAACAAAGTTGATTGCAATGGTTTTTTGTTTTTTGTGTTATTTTATGGTTTCCCAAACAAAGTTGACTGTGACCGTCTTTTGTTTTGTTTTAAACGGTTTCCCTCGGCTTTCTTCTTTTTTGGGGGGGCGTTTCGTGAGTGATGGATCGTTGACGCGTGTGCTGCTCATTGTCGGATGGCCAACACAATAAAAGTAAGAAGAAAAGTGCCGCAAAATATCGTACTCACGTCACGTCTGTTTTGGGTGAGTTTTGCGTTTTGTGTTTTCGTTCCAGTTAGTTGTAGTTTTTACGTTTCTGCACTGTAAGTTGTCGACAAAGTCACAGCGAGGGAGCAGACACAAAGATATAATGGAAAACGTCAAAGGTGTGTTTAGCATGGTGCAGTGGGGTATCCGGTTTAAGAGCATCCATAATAAGATGAATCGGACTTAAGAGCGGTTGAATCGGCTTGTCACACCTTGTGACGCCTAACTTAAACCTATATGATGCCCAATCTGAAGTAAGAGCGGTGTCACTTGCCGGCTCCAAGGGGCTCTTAAACCGGGTACCCCACTGTACTCTAGAGTACCCGGATATCTACCCGGGTATGACCAAGATAATCAAGGTGGGTGCCCGGGTAACCCAGAGTACATTATTTATTTAGTATGTACACCCTTGATAACTTCCACACACCGGACAGATCAGATCCCTATTCATGATCTCTGCCTTTCAGGGCAAACAGATCCCTGGTCTTTATGACTTGCATGGCCTATAGATCATGTTGCCGGGTGAGAGCGAGATTATCTGAACTATCTAGCACATGTTTCCTTGGTTGGACCTGTATACACAGATCCTGCGCAACATGACATGACATGGCATGACGACAGATCTAGGATCTAGATGATCTAGATGATCTAGGTCGTGATCTGTCCGATGTGTGAAAACTTCCGGCGTCCACACCCCCGTCTTGTGCATGTTGTGGTTTGGTTCTGATCTACAATTGTTTATGAGAGAAAGCTGCCAACGAAGGGACCCATGCGACCTCCGTAAAAATCGTTGCTTGTTTTGTTTTTTCGACGCGCGATTATAGATGCAATACATCACGCCTGACGCTCCCCGCACCCCCCTCCCCCCTTTTCGCCCCCCCCCTTCCATCCAGCCTGATTGAAATTCCCAATTTTACATTAATTCTTCAAACGCCACCACCATGGGTTCAGCCATGATGGCAAAACTTATCAAAACTACCAAGGGTAAGTTCGGTAGGGTATACCGGTGCTGAGGGTATTTTTGGTGGGCGTACCAAACTTACCAATTTTTCGGGTACCGGTATTTAGGTCGTACCGAACCTACCGAAGTGTCGGGTACCGGTGCTGAGGCCGTACCGAACCTTACCGAAGACTTGGGTAGGGTATTTACCGAGCAAAAAATACCCCCGGCATACTTTGGTACCTACCCTACCGAAGATACCCTTGAAAACTACTGTACCTGTGTGCGCCTGTTGTAACCCCCCTCCCCCAAGAACCTGTACCTGGTATACACTAGTTGATCGGTGCTCCTGAATTTCAGCCCACCTTAGCGATGGGTTCGACAACGCTGACAAAAAACAAAACCCGGTACTGTTTTTACCTGCTCGCGCTAGATACAACTCCCCCCCCCGACCCCCGATTTTGCATCTGATGATCGTTATTGACGTCTCCAGTGCATCACTGCCACGGGGTCAAACATGATGGCAAATAGTATACCCGACCTGCTCGTGCGTGTTGTAATTCCCCTCCCCCCCCCCTCCCCTCCAACCCGACCCCTTCCCTCGTTGCGATGATAACACGCATTGAAGAACCCCCCCCCCTCCTCCGCTGCCCTCAACCCCTCCCCCCCCCTTCCCCTGCCCTCACCCTCCCTCCAGCACCCCCCCCACCTCATAGTGCTGGTTAAATAGTGCCTACTACCGGTATAGTGCCGATGAAATCGCTTGGCATGACTGGAACTCTCTATATCAATGTAGTACAGTACCATTATCTGCACTACCAGTATAGTCTACCCAATAGTGCCGGTGTCCGGTATACTGCCGGTTTTGTTGGCTGGCACATGCCGGCACTACAGGGTGGCCACGGCTCTATCGAGCCACGTTACTATACAGGACACCTATTAATAACAAGGAAGAGAAATATTGACCCCGAGAATGCGACGCGTGCTGCCATTGGGGTACTGCACCTCGTTTTGGTCATAATATTTTCTGACCGGCGGGGCTCCTCAACTGATTCATTTCTTCTTCAAAGCTAAGTTGCTGGGTGAGGTATTGATATAGAGCTCTTCAAGCAAGAAACATTCCACACATCGGACAGATGACAATCTAGATAATCTAGTTGCTATATCTGCCGTTACGATATCTTGTGCGGGATATGTGCAGTTCAGGTCCAACCCAGGAAACATGCGCCAAAACATGCAGATCGTGTGGCTCCACACCCGTCAACATGATCTAGGCCGTGCAGATCATAAGCACCAGGGGTCTATCTGCCCTGACAAACACAGATCACGAATATGGATCGGATGCGACTGCCGTGCGAATATTTCCTTGGCTGTCTCCACTCCTCTGACAATATTTTAATGTTGTATTTTTCAAGCTTGCTTGAGAACACTCACTCCGTGATCGTTGTCTCGCACGTATTTTTTAGAGGACCGACAGCAAGGCACAGGCCGAGGCACCATCCAGAAAGGAAGACCTCACGGTGAAGACCCAGTCGGTTATTATGACAGAGGGTGCGGCTGACAAGACGGTGGCGGACATGGCATCATCGCCATCGCCACCTTCAGCATCTACGGCGACCGTGACAACGATGGTCCACAATCCGGTGGATGATATCACGGCACACGTTGAGACCCCCTCGGGAACGGGAGGCCTTACGGTCGAACCTCGGTCTGTAATGATGACACCGATTATGGCGGACAACACGGTGGCGGGGGACATGTCCTCATCACCATCGCCACCTCCTGCATCGACGGCGACCGTAGAATCGATGACGGACGACGCGCGAGGTGATAACACGGCGCCCGCCGAGACCCCCTCGGAACGCGCGGAGAGCACCTCCGGAAAGGGGCGGCGAACGACCAAAGTCCGGAAGGTCAAAGCGGCACCTACTGAGGAGCAGAAAGCCGCTGCTAGGGATAGACAGGAGGCCCGCAGCACCAAGCGCAAGGACAAGAAACTAACGCGGGTCGCTGCGCGTAAGGCTCTCGGTATGGAGACGGCGAAGGTAAGATCATGATGTTTTGCGGATTTCATGCAATTTTTATTGGACAGAGCAAACTTGAAGAACTCGGAGATAAGTATGACGTGCGGTCTAGATTCCATGCAATACTTATTGGACGGGGAAAACTTGTAGAATTCGGAGCTAAGTATGCTATGACGTGCGGTCTAGATTCCATGCAATACTTATTGGACGGAGCAAACCTGTAGAATTCGGAATTAAGTATGTATGGCGTGCGGTCTATATTCCATGCAATTTTCTTGGACGGGGGGCAAGCTTGTAGAATTCGGAGATAAGTATGACGTGCGGTTCAGATTTCGTGCATTTGTTATTGAACGAAGAACACTTGTAGAATTCGGAACTAAATATGACGTGCGGTCTAGATTTGATGCAAGTTTTATTGGACGGAGCAAAGCGTAAGGACAAGCGGCAAACGTGCGATGCGGCGATTATTATTATCGGCATCAAGGCGGCAAAGGCAAGCGCAAATTTGTTGAATGTGTAAGTACCGTAGCTATTAATGGCGACGATACTTACACATCCAACAAACATGCCCTTGCCTTTGCCGTTTTGATTCCGAGAATTTTAAGTGCTGCGCCGCGCTTTTTCTTCTTGTCCTTACGCTTTGCTTCATCCAATAAAAAATGCATGGAGTCTAGACCACACGTCATACTTAGCTCCGTACCAGGTATTCTACAAGTTTGTTCCATCCAGTAGAAATAGCATGAAATCTAGACGGCACGTCATACTTGGCTCCGAATTATATTACTAGGGGAGTTAAGACTACTCCTGCGAATAGGCATACAAATGAGCAAATATCGTAGTATTGAATATCATACTGCATGTCATTCGGTGTTGTCGCGTTGATTCGTTCGGTGCAGGCTACACAAAGAGTGCTTTGTTTTTGCAGGGAAACGTGGTTCGATTTCCCCATCGATTTCTTTGCTGAAAAATGCAATTTTGAACCCAGTGGCCTGTTTTGTGTTCTGCAGTGCGAGCAGGTCACTATTGCTACCTGGTACGTGCTTATGGATATTTATATTCCGTTGTCATCTGACAATTTGTAGCGTTTGTTCCAATCGTACCATCTACGAACAAAAGGAAATCCAGAAATCTGATGACTTCAGATATAGAAGATGTTACCAACAAGACCTGAATACCTGACAAACGTATCGAGAGCCTTCAGGGCATGTTGTGTGACGGATTTGATGCAACTTTTATTGGTTGGAAGGAAAACTTGTAGAATTCGGAGCTACAGTGGAATACGTACACGTTTTAAGAGAGCCCATTTTTAAGAGAAACTGACTTGAGAGTAGCCAAATGCGCTTGTCACGCCTTGTGACGCCTATACTAAATCCTACCAGGTATATGATACCCGACCTGAGATATGAGCGGTGATAATTATATGTTGCGAGGGGCTCTTAAATCGGGTACCTCACTGCATGTGTATAACGTACGGCTCTAGTCCAACTGTATAAGCTGTCGGGTTTGTAAGCATCATAGCTCGGAGGTGTAATACTGCTACTGCTGCATAGTTCGAGGCTCATAACCTGTTGGGGTTTAGCTGTTTGGTATTCATATAAATGCGCTAACCAAACAAAAACACTCCTCTTTTAACCAGCAGGGAGAAGGAGGAGGAGCTGCGGCAAACCAGGGCGGAGAATCGTCGTCTAAACCGGGTCTTGGCGCAGGGACGGATTCGGAAGTGCCCGAGGTCCCCACCTCCGGAGACGTTTCGCCGACAGGCTCGAAGGCGTCTACTGGTGTCCAAGACACAAGTGCGGCCACATTATTCCTGCTTCGTACTCCAGGGGAACATGCTAGGTCAGGTTCGCGCGCGCTTGCCGGTGTCCAAGCCGCAAGCGCCGCCTCTTCGCTCGGAAAAAGCGCCGCCACATCACCCGGGCTCCTTAGTTGGCGAGAGGTTTTTAAGAAAGATTCGGAGGCATCTGCTGGCGTCCACAACGCCAGCTCCCCCACTGCGGGAGAAGCTGCTTCTGGTAACTCACCGGCCGCTGGTGTTAATCTGGCAGCCCCCTCCACAATCTCGGGAGGAGAACTTTCTCTATCAAAGTCGGGCGTGCCTGGTGTCGGTGTGCAGAAATCGGGAAGCCTCAGTTCTGGAGGACTTTCGTCCGGAGAAGTTTCTTCTTCGCCAGAAACGTCGGGCACGCCCACTGGTGGTGTGATACTCAAAACACCCGAAAGTGGCAAGGTGACGTTTCTAGCTTGCACACCCCTCGTACTGCGTGACGCTTTTTTCTAGTTTGTACGCCCCTACTGTGTTCCACTTGTTTCTAGTTTGTACACCCGTACTGTCTTTAGTAGTTTGCACACCCCTCCTGCCTGTTCCATTTATTTCTATCCATTTTTTTCTACTGTAGTTTGCACATCCCTACTGCCGTGTTAAACTTGTTTCTACAGTAGTTTGCACACCCCTACTGCCTGTTCCACTTTTTTTTAGTTTGCACACACCCCTATTATATCAAACTTATTCTCTAGTTTGCACACCCCTACTGCTGTGTTGCACTTGGCAGTCTTTCCATGGGTATTTCTAACATTCGCTTTTACTTTCCAGCACAATTCGTAGGAGGTTTTATCCTCAGCGACCTTTCGGGACAAAGGCAGTGTGGTTATAGGTGGTGTCGTCCCTTTCCTCCCCCCCCCACACGGGCCTTTATTTTTATCGCGGAGACTCATGCACCATTCCCAATGCTCGTCGACTTGGATCCAAGTTTGCCTGTCAAGGCAGACGAGCCGTCTAAAGGGTACTGGTACGTTAAAGACTCGTGCCACGATAAGGATAGCATTTTTTGGCAAAACAACATTTATCGCAGACGAGGCGTCTCAACTGGGGAGCTACTCAATATCGTATGGATACCATCTGTGTGTTTGCAATAGTATTCGGTACATGCCTAGGTCATGAGATTGATCATCGGTTTGCACTTTCATGTAGATCAAACTCAGTTTTTGGGTGAGGTATAGTGCTTCTCAAGCAAGGAGCCTCCGAAACAGTTACGGTAGGTACACCCCTTCTTACCGTAGCAGCATGCGTCTGGTGTTGAATCAAGACGTAGTATATGGTGGCGCCCTGTAAGGGTCGTTCCTAACGAAACAAAACAAGTGGTCGTCACGAATCGTGACAACAACAAAAAACGTGACGTTTTTTTTCGGCGAATCGTGATTGAGGTTTGTCACGAATCGTGTACTGTAATTGAAAAGTTTTAAGGGTGTCTCTTACGAAGGCATATACTCTGGGGTGCCCGGGTACGAAACCTTATTGATCAGGTCATACTCGAGTAGATACCCGGGTAACCCCAGAGTACATAGTCTACTAGCAGGGTATATACTTTGGGGTACCCGGGTACGAAACCTTTTTGTTTAGGTCATACTCGGGTAGGTGCCCGGGTACCCCCGAGTTATATAGCGTACTGTTAGTACGGTATATACTCTGGGGGTACCCGGGTGTCAAACTTCATTGTTTCGGTCATACTCAGGTAGGTACCCGGGTGCCCCCCAAGTATACACCGTACTGTTTAGTCCCAGGCACGAAACATTAATAGTTGTTAGGTCCTGCTCGAGTAGATACCCGGGTACCCCCAGAGTACATAGTCTACTAGCAGGGTATATAATTTGGGGTACCCGGGTATCAAACTTCATTGTTTAGGTCATACTCGGGTAGGTACCCGGGTACCCCCGAAGTACACAGCACACACCGTGCTGTTCATTTAGTAGGGTATATACTCTGAGGTAGCCGGATATCTAAATTCACTGTTTAAGTCATCCTCGGGTAGGTACCTGGGTACCCCCAGAGTGTATGCCTACTAAACACCTTATTGAAAAGTGCTGAACAATTCCGTAAATAACGATGTCACAGCACACTCGTGACAAAAAAACTGTGATTCGTTTTGTTTTTCCATACGTGTAGACTGACGCTATATTACACATGCCACGAATCGTGATAGTTTTGTCGCCAATCGTGTTTTTTCGCCTCAAAACAAATAGTCGTCACGAATCGTGACAAAACAAAACGTGACATTGTTTTTGCGAATCGTGGTAAGACGTTTTCTCACGAGTCGTGTAGTGTAATCGAAAAGTTTGAACAATTCCGAAAAAATCATGTCACGGTGACTCTTGACAAAGTAAAACGTGATTGACTTAGTTTTTGAAAACGTGACATAATAAACTACCGTCCTTGCAAAGGCCACGAATCATCGTCATTTTTTTTGTCACGAACAATCGTCGTTTTTTTGCCTTTGTTAGGAAAAGCTCTTAACACGAGCTGCATTCGCTCTGTCGCTATCCGTTTGTATCTCACTACAGGGTTCGTCCTGCTGGAACCCCCCAAACACGATCCCAAAGCGCACGTGAGTTGGAGCAAGTAGCCGATCAAGGCTATTCGATAGGGGATGGGGGGCGTACTGTATGTACTCATTTGTTGATTGCCTTAGTCATTTGGCCATTCACCGCGTATCCCTGTCGAGACGGAGCAGGTCACCTTGAGGGCTTGAGCGAGAGTGGCTACCCTACTTACGCCGGTGCAGTCTTAAGCAATTGTGCTGTTCGGTTTCGCGATATGCACCTACTGCCGTCACAGACTTGTTCGTTACGCTGCACCAATAGAATACTTAATAAAAAGTCCGTTTTTTTAGCGAGGTATGACAGCTAGCTACTCGTGCGAGTGACTTGTGCTAGGTAGCGAAAACGGGGGTAGTCTTGGCCAGGTGTCGTAACTCTTCGGGAGTGTTCTCTCTCTGCTACACGTTAGCGGCTATTCACGGGGGGGCTGATACGATAACCTGCCATAAAGTATGCCATGGGACAATAGGGGTGTATTCTTCGGTTTAAGCGATTCTGATAGACAGGGAAGGACTCCTCGACTGAGCAACTACAGTATATACCCAATGCATTACTATGACATTCAGGTTTTACGATGACATTCAAGTTGTATGCCCAGCCGATGGGGTTGTTCAATGGGTTGCGTTTACACGAACGATGTCACTGTATTTGTTTTACAATTTCATTCGAGGTTTACGATGTTGTTCATCGTATGCCCAGCCGGTGGGGTTGTTCAATGGGTTGCGTTTACACGGTGACGCGTGGCACCATAGAGGTAGCACTTTTCCGGCAAAGCATTACCGACTGACGGTACTCCTCAAACACTGTCGTTGGAAAAATGCCACCTGTTTTTCGTTTTCACAATAAAGTAGTCTTCGTTGTATATCTCGCTCGGCCACGGGATTATTCATCGGGTTGCAGTTTCGTTGTTTCTCAACGTCAAGTTTTGGGCGAGGTACGGAGCTCCTCAAGTGAGGGGCCTCAGAACAGTTAAGTGCATGCATCCCAACCGTAAAATGCATGCACTGTGTCACGGTACGCGTGTCCTGTTTTGTGGTCGAAATTTGACCCATTTTGTATCGTAGTGGTGAGGGTTTGTCCTGGTGAGACATTGGTCGTCACACTACGTTGGGGTCACGTTACGGTACGCCTTTCCTGTCTCATGGTAAGCGTTTTTTTTCGCCCGTCTGTTTCGCATTGCTGATGAATTGTTTCTGGTTAGATGGAAAACTGATAAGTCACACTGCGTTGAGCTGGCTCACGCGTTGTTCGACCTCATTAGGTGGAAGAAAACTCCAACGAGTGCGCTGGGTCCGATGGTCTTTGGCGGCAGTGCAGTGCCTGGCGTATGTATGTATGTATGATGGCACCCCTCACCATCACTTTTGGCATTAGAGCACTTATCCTGCCTGCTTACCTGCCTGCTTGCGTTGCTCCATTCCGATTTTTTCGTATTTGCTTATATAACCGTTTCTCCAATAAAAAAGTCGTGTTTGCTTCACCGTTGCTCCAATCCAATTTCATACTTGCTTCGTCGTTGTTGCTCCAATCCAATTCCTTATTTGCTTCACCATCACGTTCGACATTTAGGGCACTTACCCGGTTTGCTTGCTTCTCTGCTTGCGTTGTTCCAATCCAATTTCTACGTTTTGCTTCACCATGGATGGGGAGGAAGTGGGCTAGCGAACCCGGGCAATCGTTGCGCCTCGAACGCGGTGGTCCAGCTCCTGCGCAGCGATCCTGTGTTGCGAAGGGCGTTCATGGAAGGCGGAGGTATGGCTATTGTAAAGCACGGCGCAGTCCCCCTCTTGACGGGGTTCTTCCACCGAGGAGCTACCGAATTATTCGTTGTTATGCCTAGCTAGACCATGGTATTCTTCCATCGGGTTGCACTTCCATTTTTTATCAAGTTTTGTGTTTGGGCGAGGTATAGAGGTCACTTAGGTGAGGAGATGAAGAAAACCTACAGTAGGTGCACCTCTATGTACCGTACTATTAGTAGCATGCTTCAACCCGATGCTTGCAATGCTACTTGTATTTATTCGTTGTGTGTAATGACTAATGACAAGTGCTACGATCGTGGCGGAACGAAAACTCTCTGATGCTCCTCACTTCCAGACCTCTGTACCTCACCCAACAACTCACTTTGAGAACCTGTGTAAACTTAACCCGATGGATAATCTCATGGCCAAGGGGTTTGACGCATAATGACACATCCTACGGTACAGGTGCATCTGGTTGTTTCTGAGGCTCCTCGCTTGAAGAGCTCGATACCTCACCGAAAAACTGTGTTTGATAAAAATTGTATACGCACCCCATCAACAATCCTATGGCCTAGGTATACGTCGACTAAATTTGAAATTCGTTTAACACAATGGGATTCCAACGATGTTGGGTGGTATAATAAGACTAGTCGAGGAACCCCGGGCAATCATAAAGTATTTGGCCTAAATTCGCATGTGATAGCCCACGGGGTTGTGCACGGGATTGAGCTTACCTGGTATGTTTTTCTCAAAGTCGATCGTTGGGGGACATATGGACTTCCTCAAGCGAGGAGCGTCAGAAACCTGACGTGCTATATACCCCTATGGTAGCTCTCGCGTCCATGACCATTTTCGAGTGCACATAATCAAACGCAACAATACACCCCCGATGCTCACGAGGCGTCAGGTTGCCAGTATCCACAGACCGAAGCTCCGGTAGAGGGTATACTCATTTCATGCATAGTCGAAGTCTTAAGACCATGGACCCTCGCATCCCTACAATATCTGGACGGGGGTGGTGGGGGGTAATCAACGTATCGTGCATGGCCGTAGTCCGTAGGACCACAGACGACGGAGTTGTGGACCAAAGCTACGATAAGGGGGTCACGTTTAGGGCCTCTTTTATGCCTTGAGGGGTTTAACGATATGCCCCCGTCGTGAGATAATGTCTGTTACTAAGTATGTGCCAAGTCGGTATTAACAGTACATAACGGTCGGTAGTGCATAACATTTTCGTGATACCACAGTTGTCGTTGTCGTGTCTGGATAGCTCGCCGGTCAAAGGGCAGCTTTGGACGACCCATTCATGATTCTGTTGTGTTTTTGTTTTCGTTGTTTAGATCCTCGTAGAGATCTGGGTAAAAAACGCTTTCTCCAATTACGCTGTTTTTATGTACTGGTATCATCGTCACGTTGTTTATATGCGCCCCCGTTACGTACCTTGACCTGCCCCCTTCTTCGCCTTTGCTCATCTCTCTCGGTGCCATCTCTCCGCGGTGCCAAGGAGATACTCTGGGGGCGAAACTGGGCCTCCTGTTCAAGGTCAGGCTATTTTTTAGTTGCGGCGTTCAATCTAGTTTCGACGCTATAGGCGGAAGCCATCACGACATAGCATTGTGTTTCGACGCTGTAGGCGGGAGCCATCGCGGCACATAGGATTGTAAAACCGTTCAGCGTTCAATCTAGTTTCGACGCTGTAGGAGGCAGGAGTCATTACATCACAGGATTGTATGAGCGTACTGGGTGCGTTCTGCGCGCTTCATCAAAACGATTGCGGATTCCGTGGTAGTGTAGTGCACATAGTTGCAAGCAGGGATGCACGTTGCGGCTGAACAAAGTCCAAACGGCGCCTGTTCGCGCGGTTTTAGCTAAACATGCGAACGGCGTCCGCGAGCGTCAACCGCAAATCTTGAAAGGCGTTACTACAGGGGATGGAACACTATCCTTCCCGTCCGGGGGCAAAATTTTAGAACAAAATAAGGGTTTCCAGCATATATGGAGACATTTCCTACCAGGAGCGCGTTTAGTAGTATTCCGCGAACTGCAAGAAGGTTTCGAACAGCTTACGGTGGTCGTATAATACTTCAGAACGCTGCCATCTACCGCAAGCCCTTCTGAGATCGTCACGGCCGCGAAATAAATTGCATGCCAGTGAGGAGGGGCCCCTCTATGGCTGCGGCATGTGCCAGCCGAAAATACGGGAATTGTAGCGGCAACCGGCCCTACTCCGCATACTGCCACTACTGCGGTTTCCCATCTGTGCCAAGCTGTTTCACAGGCGCTGTAGCGGACAACCGGCACTACTCAACCGGCACTTTAGAGGGACCACTACTGCCTGCAGTGTGATGGTAGTCGCTCAATCGGATTTGCCTAATCGTGCCTCTGACGCATGGGCTACGATGGGCATTTTTCGGTCAAAATATTTCAGACTGACAGGGCTCTTCAACTGAGGAGCTGCGGAAAAACGTCATTTTGTCGTGTAGGTTTTGTAGTATTTTTTCGTTAGGTGGCTATTAATAGGCGATGGGATTGTTCATCGGGTACCAGGTACCATTTTGCTTTCTTCGCTCAGCGTCAGTTTTGGGTGAAATGTTGACCTCATCAAGTGACGCGCCTCAAGAAAATGTACGTGTAGGTGCACCACTTGCCGTGAAGGATCCAATAATGATCGAGTTCGCTCTCTGCCACTTACGGTTCTGTAGTTATCTGCTTGGTGGTGTATACACTGGAAAACACGAACCTCTACACACATCCGACAGATCACGATCTAGATCATCTAGATCCTATGTCAGTCGTTATGATATGATGTGGAGGATCGGCGCAGTGCAGATCCTACCTAGGAAATATGTGGTAGATCGCTCAGATCGTACGGCTCCATATTGGGCAATATGATGTGGGCCATGCAGACGATATAGACCGGGGATCAGATCATGACTGGGGATCTGATCTGTCCGATGTGATACTCTATGCTTGGTGCACTGCTTCCGCCTGCCTCATGGCGGCCCAGAGCACCCCCCACCCGTCCTCGTGAGAAAGGCTGGCCCCCGTGCATGACTTACACACGTCGGACAGATCACCGGTCCCCATTTGATGATCTAGATCTTTCAGGGACGATCTGTATGGTCTAGCTCATGTTACCTGGTGGGAGCCGTACGATCTGCATGATCTAGCACATCACATCCCTGAGTTGGATCTGCATTCTGTATATACAGATGCTGCACAGCATCTCAAAGCGGCAGATAAAGGGTCTGCTGTAGATGATCTAGATCATGATCTGTCCGAGGAGTGATGACTTATCCCGACATACCGTACAGGGCATGCGTCTAATCATGCCTCTGACCCTCGGCGCTGTGTGGTGATTTGATTTGGCCAGGCGATGGAGAACAAGAAGGAGGGCGCCTGCTTCATCCACCCGAAGGTGGTCGAAATGCTTCAGGTGAGTACCCGATGCTTTCGACAACTCGCGCTCATCCCTTGTGCCGAAAGGAGGCCGGGAGGGGGGCGTGCTCAGTTGTTGCTTGCCTTAGTCGTTTGGCCATTGGCTACGCATCCCTTTCGAGATGGAAACCTAGCCTCAAACCAATATCTCGGTTTCTTATGAACTGCCGGCCCTCTCATAAGAAAGAGCCCCACAAGAAACTTAGCCTAAACATTACGTGGAAAAAAGAAATTCGACAGCTGTTATACTGAAGTGAATGCAGGACACACCGTTTCTCAAGATATGAAATCTAGCCTAAAACCAATATCTCGGTTTCTTATGAACTAACGGCCCTCTCGTAAGAAAGAGCCCCACAAGAAACTTAGCCTCAGCATTACGTGGAAATAAGAAATTCGACAGCCGTTATACTGAATTTTGTGTTGGACACACCATTTATCAAAATAAGAAATCTAGCCTAAAACCAATATATCGGTTTCTTATGAACTACCGGCCCTCTCATAAGAAAGAGCCCCACAATAAACTTAACCTAAACATTACGTGGAAATAAGAAATTCGACAGCTGTTATACTGAAGTTAGTGTAGGACACACCGTTTCTCTGATATGAAATCTAGCCTAAAACCAATATCTCGGTTTCTTATGAGAGGGCTGGTTCTTGTGTAGAGCTTCCCAAATAAGGCGCCTCAGGATATCGTCTGCCTCGAACATGAAAATTAGTTCATGTCTTGAATTATGAATAGTATGAAATATGACCTAAATACAATCTCACCACCCGATATATCCAATCGTATGTGTTTCCTGTTTTACGGTTGTTGTGAATAATTATGTTTCTTATTTTTGTTGCAATTGCGGTGCTACCCTTACAGTATAGCACGCGTGTTCTCTGCGCGCCGTTCTCGGTCCGTTTCGGGAGACGGATGATCTGCATGATCTAGCACACGTTTCCTAGATTTGATCCGTACTATACAGATCCTGCACAACATATCATACCGACAGATGTAGGATCTAGATAACCTAAATCGTGATCTGTCCGATATGTTCCCTTCTTTTTGTGCGTGCCTTTCTCGGGGTTTTTTCGAGAGCCGAATGAAATGCAAGATCTAACAGCGTACGTTTCCTGGGTTGGATCTGTACTACACAGATCCTGCGCAACATGTGATGGCAACAGATACAGGATCTAGATTATCTAAATCGTGATCTATCCGATATGGTCCCCTCTTTTTGTGCGTGCCTTTCTCGGTCCTTTTCGGTATCAGATTCGGGTACACAGATCCTGCACAACATATGACAACGACAGATACAGGATCTAGATGATCTACATCGTGATCTGTCCGATATGTTCCCCTCTTTTTGTACGTGCCTTTCGGTCCTTTTGGACATCAGATTCGGGGCGGCGCAATGGAGGACGCAGGGGAGATCCTCCTTCGCTTGCTGCACACCCTCACCGAAGGCGATGAGGTGATGTTATAAGGCTTATTTAGTTTGGGTAGGCGATTTGTTTACCTTTTATTACCAGTAGTCAAACGGACAAACGGACTAATACCCTCTGATACCTAGAAGGGGGTGTTATATAGCTTATTTTGTTTAGGCGATTGATTGGTTGACCTTTTATTACCAGTAGTCAAACGGACGAATACCCTCTGATACCTAGGGGGAGAGTGTTATAAGGCCTTTTTAGTTTGGTTAGGCGATTGGTTAGCCTTTTATTACCAATAGTCAAACGGACCAACACCCTTCTATTACCTTATCAGGAGCTACTTTGTGACCGGCGGACGATGATGATAATCTGTTGTATGGCTTAGCTTGGGTACTCGAAAGCGATTGGTTAGCCCTTTATCACCAGTAGTCAAACGGACGAATACCCTCGAGTCTAGTACCTTAACAGATGGCGTCGACGGCAGGACCGGAACCTCCGCGTGAAATCACAACGTATGACCTGACATCCCGCCATTCCGGCGGGGGCGGGGGGGGGTTATCAGGTTTATTTAGTTTTGGGTAGGCGGTTGGTTATCCTTTTATTTCCAGTAGTAAAACGGACCAATAATAATACCGTGGCGGTCTCTCTATAGTGCCGGTATGTGCCAGCCAACAATACCGGCAGTATACCGGACACCGGCACTATTGGGGATAGTACCAACAATGGTACTAGTATGGCGGGTTCTAGCCGTGCCAAGCGATTTCACTGGCACTATACCGGCAGTAGGCACTATTTAACCAGCACTATAGGGAGAACCCCACTGTACCCTACACTACCTTAACAGTAGAGACGGCCTTTGGTTGACCAAACGCTCGACACCGGCGTGGGCAACTACGACTCTGTGCGGCCGTACATTGCAGGACACCTATTGATAATAAGAACGAGGGAAGCTGGCTCAGGTTGGATTTCTAATTTGAGAAAGGGTGCGGACAGATCACGGTCTAGATCCTCTAGATCCTATATCTGTCGACATGATATATTGTGGAGGATCTGTATAGCACAGATCCAACCGAGGTATCATGTGCGACATACGGTGCGGATCATCCGGCAGCCACCTGGCAACATGAGCTAAGCCATGCAGGTCATGCAGACCAGGGATCTGTCTGTCCTGAAAAGCACAGATCACGAATAGGGATCTGATCTGTCCGATGTGTGAACTGTATGTTCTTGGTCACCTGAGGTCGTCGCTTCGACTCTCGGGCAGCGTTCGATGATGGGTCAGGAGTACGCCACATGCTTTGTGTGCTTCTCAGGGTCATCCCTAAGGCCAAACGTTATGGAAACGAATCTTGATCTTGGTATTTGTCCAGATCTTCCCTTTCCTACCTATTCAAGTCATTTTTCGTTGCGGAGAACTCAAAATAAGCCATTCTCTTGAAAGTAACTGTTCGAGCTCTCTTTCAGGGCTTTCCAGCGAACCTACCCACTGCTGCAGGAGCAAACATGATATTTTTACGACGGGGCAAGGTTCGTGCAGGACGTCGAAAATCCCGTTATTTCCATATATCTGCCCCAAGATACCGAAAATGAGAGTTTTGTTTTGCAGATGCTGATCCTCTCGTTTTTATATATATATCAAAATTGACCCCTGTAGCAGTGGGTGGGTTCGCTGGAAAGCCATGGAAGAGAGCTCGAACAGATATTTTCAAGAGAATGGCCAGTTTTGAGCTCTGCGCGAGGAAAGTTGACTTGAATAGGTAGGAAAGGGGAAGATCTGGAGAAAAACAAGATCAAGATTCGATTTTACATAGCGTTTTGGCCTGACGGACAAAACCTGTCGCATGATCGTGACAAAATAAAACGTGACACTCTTGGCGAATCGTGACATTTGTCACAAACAGTGTTTTTGAATAGTTTTTGAAAAAACCATAAAAAGTTGGTGTCACAGTTCGTTCGTGACAAAAACTCGTGATGTTTTTGGAAAAGGTGACATGAATCGTGATTATGTGTCACAAATCGCGATTTTTTGCGTTCAGTCGTAGGAACTACCCTTCTTAGTACACGATTTCTTCCCTCTAGGCTTCCCCCCCCCCCCGCCGCCGCCGCCGCGGCCGCCGCCACCGCCACCGCCGCCTGCCATTGCCTGTTTCCAGAGCGAAGAAAGCAAGGCTGCCCTCAGCCGCATGCATGGAAAAGTCGATCAGCTCTTGGACTGCCCGTGCAGATTGGTAAGCTGTTAACCAATGGATTCAATTTCTTCCTAAAGCGTGGACGGCTTTCTGTGTAGACCAGGGATCCGGTAGGGGAAGCGCTTTTGGGGCGTCTCATGTCAGCGGCCCAGGGCCTCTCGCGCGGGTATATACCCCATTAATGAACAAGTCGTAAGCTTTCACACCTCGGACAGATTATGATCTAGAGCATCTAGAGTAGATCCTGTATCTGCCGTTATGAGATGCTGTTCAGGATCTGCATATAGATAGTACGGATCCAACGCAGGACACATGTGCTAGATCATGCAGATCGTACGGCTCCCACCCGGTAGCATGAGCTAGACCATACTGACCTTCCGTGAAAGATCTAGATCATCGAGTGGGGATCGGTGATCTGTCCGACGTGTGCATTGTACCACGGTGCTCTGCCGTCTTCGAGGCACAAAAGTAGACGGAGCTGTGCGCAATGATCGGCTGCCGGTAGTGTTTCGGTTGTACCTGGTGACACGTTAGAAAGTGTCAACGAGCTCGCGCTTCAGCCTTAAACTCTTTTCCAGACGCTGGCATGCATCATGTAGAATTTCCAACCAATAGGCCCTCTCACAAGAAAGAGCTCCACAAAACAAACTATTATAGCCTAAACAATTCTGGGAAATACTAAATTCGACAGCTTTTATTATCCTGAAGTTAGTGTAGGACACACCCTTTCTCAAATGAGATCTCTAGTCTAAAACTAGCATATCGATTTCTTATCAGAGGGCCGGTATTGTAATATGCCATGTACCATGGTAGGTTTTTTTTCTTGCCGCGAACGGTGACGGTGACGAGTGGTTGGACGCCTGCTACGGGAGGGATAGCACCATTTGCTTCGGAGGCTCCTCACTTGAGATGTCGGATGTACTCGTACATTGTCTGATGCGTGTAACCGTCAATGATCTACGGATCATAGTTCGGGTAGTTTAGG
>JAYJMJ010000431.1:857370-881413 GCA_036873875.1 Laminaria ephemera | reverse complement strand
TCCGGAGAGATTCGAACCTGCAACTTAGTCGTCAGAAGGTTTACGAGGTTACCAACTGAGCCACTGGGGACGCCAGCTAACATGAACTGTTCGTGTTGGCAGCACAGCAGTTGTAGAACATTTCTATATTCCGTTAATAGGAGCTAGTATATGCCTATTCATGATCGGAAAACAACACTGGTTGGTTGTATACCCGATCATGAGTATGCATACCCTGTAGATCGCTACATCAATATAAATAAGTAGGTTACTGCTGCACTTCTCAAACATGTGTAGATAGTTCAGATCCTGAAATAGAGAAGCCCTCGTGGGGTCTCGTACAGATGGGTCAGATTCGTGAAGATGATATTTGTGATCTGTACAGTAGTGATCTTAATAGTCCGACGTGTGGACTGCTGACGATGCTGAACGCTCTGCCAACGGCATGCACCGTGTTTTTGTTGGTTGGTACAAGTATATTCGTATCTTCCTGGCTCCTGGTTGCACTTGAAGATTGAAGCACTGCTGTAACCGCCGTAACCACCACAGTTATGATCTTGTCTTGACGCTGGGCTTGGTCGGTGGAGGTTTTGTTATGATTGCCTACGCAACGTACGTGGATTAGTAGTAGTCAAAGTTGATACGAGTATGTACGACTACGTACGCTGTCATATGTCATACGCACACGAGGTGTGCTTAAAAGAAAGGCATCTCCCTCTCGTCCCAGACTGCAGAATATAGGCTTACTCCCAATGGCTAACTGATTTGGGGTTTGTTTGATCAGCTTCCAACAAAATCTTGAACCCCGCAGAGAACAGCCTTGAATTGAAGGCGAGCGGCGGAGATATCGCCAGTTAGCTGGCCACCCTCGGCAGCCAATTTTTCGAGGCGCCTATATGGGAGGCAATGATGTTTCTCCAATAAGACGCCTTTACCACGGGAACCACACTGTTGGACAACTCTTAATATGATACTTTTAAATCTGCGTTTTTCTTTTTGACGCCGGACTGCTTTACGCGTAGGTGGTTCGCGGCTCCTGTTGAAGTGGTCGCCTTGGAGAACACGACGCTGACGTTGCGCGGCCCAGGCCCCTTCGGCCTCGTGGGCGACAGCGGAGCCGGAAAGAGGTACAATCCCCGGGTGACGTGTGCGGCGTCTCGCGGAACGGTCAGCCATTGCCGTTCAAATCTGCGCCCCTCTTTTAGCATAGCGTTGTAAAACACGAATGGTATTCCGACGACATCGGGCAGTTCTTCAGTCCGAAATGTGTTGGGCAAAAAGTTGCGCTCCTGTCGTATCGCGCGTCTGCCGTCTCAAAAAACGGTCACCCATTGACCACCGTTGTATGCGGAAAATATATATTTCAGACCACTCCTCCCTCACATGCTAGGCGTCGCGTGTTGAACGGGCGTGATCGGTGACATGTAACACAATAAGCCGGCGCAGAAGCTAAACTATCAACTTGTCGTATCACGCGTCTGGCGTCTCACAAAACGGTCAACCGTCGACAACCGTTGTGTGCGGAGAATATATATTTCAGACCACTCCTCCCTCACATGCTAGGCGACGCGTGTTGAACGGGCGTGATCGGTGACATGGAGCACACTAAGCCAGCGCAGAAGCTAAACTATCAAATATTCCGCAACTCCCACGGTGTCGAACACCATAAGCTATCGCAGAAGAAGCGAAACAATTACTTTCTCCGGCAACTCCGGCAATATCGAACACCTGAACCATCGCGAAAGCTAACCGGTTATTTGTCCCTGACTCCCGCTGTGTCGAAGAACCTAAGCCATCGCAGAAGCTAACAAATCTATTTTCCCGCAACTGCCGCAATATCGAACAACATATGTCATCGCATACACTAAACTAATATGTATCCCGCAATCTTCCGCGAGATCGAACACCCTAGGCCATCACACACGCTAAAAAAGTAATTATCCTGCAAATCCTACGATACCGAACACACTAAGCCATCGCATAAGCTAAACACTTAGTTGTCCGCAACGCCGCAATATCAAACACCCTAGTCCAAATCACACACTGAGCATATAGTTACTCCGCAACTCCCACGATGTCGAACACCCTAGTCCATTGCAGAAGCTAACCAATTAATTATCCCGCAACCCACGCGTTACCGCCCTTTCCCAACCCCTGCCCTCGCACACACACAGCACTTTTTTGCGACTTGTCTGCGGAAACATACTTCCAAGCTTAGGGCGCGTCTCAATAGAAGCCCCCGGCGCTCCGAAAACAGTTAAGGTGTCGGCTGCACAAGCACCGAAAAACAATGAGGCGGAAAAATCTGCCCTGGCAGAAGGGGAGGCACCCCCCCCAGACCAGGGGTCCCCCATCCCTGACCGGGACACGCCTGCAACTAAAAGAGGGGATCGGGGACGCAACCAACCCCGAGCTGGTAAATCCCCGCGGTGTGGAGTGTCGTACCTCGGGCGGTATTGGTCCGAGACGGTGATTCTCCCGCCTTCCCAGAAAGTTTCGCTGGTCCTCGCTGACGCGTTTTTTTGCGCGCAGCAGAATCCGGGAAAGAAGCCGCCGCGACCACAGGATCCTTCTCGGTCACAGGAGACTTCTCAAGCGCGGCAGTCTCGATCGCGGGGCCTAGATGGCGAGTTAGATGGTGGGCTCGATGGCGTTGATGATGGTCTTGATGAGGGCTTGACCGAGAGCCTTTTGTGCGTGGCCGGGCTGGGGGATGTACGAGATGCGAGATGCGGGGATCTGCGCCGGGGTCAGCTGCTGGTGTTGGCGCTCTGCGTTGGGGTGGCCCGCGCCGTTGTCACGGCGGGACAAGCGGCCGGTAGCCGCAGTGGTGGTGGTGGAGCATCGGCGGCGACCGACCAACGTGAGAGGGCGCGGTTTTTACATGTGCGGTGGTGATGGTGTGGACGCGGCGTGGGGATCTATCTGTTGTGCAGTAGTTTCGACACATGCTACGATAGATGCGCACCAGTTTTTTTCTGAGGGTCCTCCCTTGAGGAGCTCTGAACCTCATCCACAAACCGATTTTGAGTAAACTAAAAACAAACCTATGGCCTACGCATACAAAAAAATTCAGATTGAAAAACAAGAACGGCATTCCGACGATTTTGGGGGGTTAAGGAGCCCCGTCATTCAGAAACAAAAAAAGCCAAAAGGGGGGCTACCTCTATCGTAGCACGCGTCTTTCGAACCATCTAGAAGGAGCCAGGCAGAGAGACGCATGGTACGGTAAGGGCGCACGTCAAGTTTCTGACGCTCCTCATTTTAGGAGCTTTACACTGATTTTGAGAAAAAATGAAAGTGCAAGCTGACGAACAACCCCATGGCCTAGTTACACAACGGGACGCATGCTACGTACGGTGGAGGTGCACTGTTTTTTTTTCTGAGGCTCCTCATTTGAGGAGCTCTATACCTCTCCCAAACACTGAACTGGGAAAAAAAAACAAAGGTGGTAACCGATGATCAATCCCATGGCCTAGGTATAAAACGAAAATTATTGCATAAAAAAAGATCGAAATTCCGACGATTTTGGGTTAAGGAGCCCCCGTCATTGTTATTCAGAAAGCTTTTCCGCAAAAAAAGTGCTACCTCTATCGCAGCACGCGTCACGAATAGTATTAGGGTGTTTTACGATTTCCAAGGTCTATTGGGTTGGAAAAATTGCAAAAATAGTATTGAAACCGACGAATTTCATAGCCCAGGGCCAACCAACCCGCGAAAAAAATAGGTGAGAAATTAAAAAAATGGTGGGGCGGAAAAAAAAAACTAACCTAACTTTTTCGCTGGTTTTTCGTGGGTTGGGTTGGCCTTGGATTGTGATTTCGACGGTTTCAATACTATTGCTATATGCTTCCTACCCAACTACCCAACCAAAGTTGGTACATCGCAAACACGCTAGCGTAAAACGCAAACAGAATTTTTCCAGTGATATTGGGTAGTTCCTCAGTGAGGAGCCCCGTCAGTCAGAACCACTTGGCCATAATGTGCCACCCCTATCATAGCACGTGTCCGTTTCATGGTTCTTGTGCCAAATCTCCACCCCCCCCCCCCCTCCCCCCCCCCGCCCTCGTTTTCGTGTTCTGGTCTTCGTGGATTGGATGCCTTGTGTCGGACACGCGTCCCCATGCTACATCGAAAAAGTCGTTGGACCGGTGTTGTGTCTGGACGAGTCCCGAAATATATACGTGAGACTCCCGCGTACCCTTGTCGTAGCTTGTGTCCATTTAATCGTTCTTGAGCCTAACCTCCACCCTCCCGCCCCCGCCCCCCCCCAAATGTATATGGATGCCTTCATTGGCGGACACGCGTCCCCATGACGCTGCAACGAAAACAAGTCGTTGGACCGGTGCTGTGCCTGGACGAGTTCCTCGAGATGGAAGACCCCCGCGTGCGGCGGGGAGTGGAGGAGGCCTGCGCGGGACTGTGCGCCGCCGGAGTGACCATCGTTTTCGCCACGCACATCATGGACCACGTGGACGGTATGATGGCAATTTCATCGACGATAAGGTCGCCGGCAAGAAATAGTGCACCCAACACTGTTAATAGTTTTAGTAATAGTGGTGGGGGTATGGTATCGGGCGGCAGAAATGCACCCATTTCTGTTAATAGTTTTGATAGTGGTGGGAAGGCGGCATTCAGGGGCGGCAGTGGTGGAGTAGTGTCGTTTTCGAGGGGACGCGCTGGAGAATTGTCCCCGGTAGAGGAGTCCACGTACGTGAAGTGGAAGAAAGGGGAATCCGAGAGACGACTCGCGCGAAAGATAATTTGAGTTTTTTTTTTGTCAATTTGTTTTCCCCATCGAGTGCGGGTTGTTGTATCTGTGCACATATTGATATGGGCCGAAATCGTCTGGAAATCGTGCATATGCGGGGCAGTGTCGTCTTCGCGGGGTTAAGCTGAAGAGTTGTCGCCTGTTGAGGATTCCACGTACATGAAGTGGGAGAAAGGGGAAGCCGACAGACGACTCGCACGAAAGATAATTTATGCTTTTTTTAAGTCAATTTGTTTTCCCCTTCGACCGCGGGTTGTTGTATCTGTGCACATAACGATATGGGCCGAAATCGCCTGGAAATCGTGCCTATGCAGGGTAGTGTCGTTTTCGCGGGGGTGCGCCGGAGAATTATCTCCTACAGGTAAAGGAGTCCGCGTACATCAAGTGGAAGAAAGGGAAGGCCGAGAGACGACTCGCACGAAATATCATTTGAAAGTGCTTGCCTGGTACGCTGTTCACGCAGCGATGACGTTGGACAGCGTACGCGACCGAGCTAACTTAAATGAGTTCATACGACTACGTGGGACCATAGTAATCAGAACCCACGATGCACACAAAAAAACTATGTATCCCCCCATTTTTACTATTACGGAGGGACGTAGTAATCAGGACCAAATGTGGTGAGTAACAACAGTGGAATATATAGGTTTCTGTGTATGTCGTGGGTCCTGATTACTATGGTCCTCCGTAATAATCTTATTTGGTCCTCATTACTAGATTACTATGTTCCCCCGTAATAGTGCATAGACTGTGCATGGAGTGATGGAGACCGCGCACTGTTTCCTAAGAGTCTTTTTTTTGTTGTTGTGGTAGAGACAGGGTGCAAGGCGCCCGTAACAAGCGTGATGTGCTTGTTCTTACTACGGTAGGGGTTCCCTCAGCAGTGCCGGTAGGTGCCAGCCAAAAAACCGGCACTACTGCGGCAGTCGGCACTACTCCGCACACTTCCACTATAGGTTATTCCCGTCTGGGCCAAGCGATTTTGCCGGCACTACTGCGGCAACCGGCACTACTCAACCGGCACTACTGAGGGGTCCCTACTGTAGTTCAAGACATTGACTAATTTCCACACCCGAGGGGAGACGATACGCACAGAAATGCTGGCCTTAAGCTCCTGTTGATCTTAGGGGTGTGTACAGATGTGGGTTTAACAACCGTGACTCTGCGAGGTACCATCATATATTCGGTATTCGCATCGTGGGGAAAATATTTGAGGCGTAGGAAACCTGAGATGGCCGGTCTTCCGCTTTAGTTACACGGTAAAGGACGCTGTCAGACGTCAGATATTGTGCGGAGATCCGGACAATTGTCGTGGTTGCTGGGCATCAAAATTGCACTGCGAAGCCGAGCGACGTCGGTCGGCTTTGTGAAGGATAGCTACCTTGCTACCCAGCAGCAGACGTAACCCAGAAGCCGCGCACCACATGTCTCATGCGGAGATCCCGCCTACAGACTGAGCGTGGGCGCTAACGAACGGAACGACGATGCGAGCGAACGATCGACGTCACGTCGCCGTGGTTGCTCGATGGGCGATACCGACAGATAATGTTTGGATATCCGAAGAATCGTCTAGGGTGCGGTGCGTCAATTTTTTCAGCTACGGAAGACACACGAGGTTGGCCGACTGAGCGACGGCGCTAACGAACGGAGCAACGATACGAGTGAACGATCGACGGCGCGTCGCCGTAGTTGCTCGGTGGGCGACTCCGTCAAGACGATGTACGCATATCCGCATAGTCGTCTAAACCCATCGCAGCGTGCGCAGCTTAGCGGGCGATAAAGCTTATTCTGCGACTTATGCAGCATTGGCAGCTCGCTGTGCAGTTTATGCCACTTGTGCGGAGTTTGTTGCGGAGCTTGTTCCGCAGTGTGTGGGATTTGTGCGACTTGTGCAGCGTTTTGTACAGATTTCCTACAACTTTCAACGTGTGCCGCTTGCTAGCTCCTTGCGCGGAGCCAGGACCCTTGCGCGGAGCCAGGACCGTTGTCTTTACGTCTACAAAGGCACCGCTTTTTGCATCAACGTAAACTCTCATCAGGGTAAACTATGCAAATTTCCTATTTTTCTGACCGAAAGTCTCACGTATCGCGCTTTGGGGTGAAAGGGTACACGGATGGAGGCTGTTAATCCCTTGGGCATCAGCGGGGGGACACGTCGAAAAAATGACGATTACAGCGGGTACACAACGTATCCTTGAGGTAGGGGACGTACATATCCCAAGTGCAACGATGCGTGCTACTATAGAGGTGGCACTTTTTGGCTTTTTTGTTTTCTGAATGGCGGGGCTCCTTAACCCAATTTCGTCGGAATGTCGTTCTTTTTTTTGCAATATTGTTGGTTGTATACCTCGGCCGTGGGATTTGTTCTTCGGGTAGCGCTTTTATTTTTCATCAAATCAGTTTTTGCGAGAGGTGTAGAGCTCGAGCGAAGAGCCTCAGAAAAGCGTTGGTGTATCTCTACCGTAGCGTGCGTCCAACGTAAGGAGCGGCACGCGCGCAGCATGGTGATACTCGTACCGCTGTGTGCTGTTTTTAGGCGCCTGAAAAGACCGCACTCGTTGTTTCTTGGGTTTCTATTTTCTGGTCTCTACACATGGCCCCCAAAATAGTTAAACTAAGATGTGGCGTTCAACGCAGATTGCAACGCCTTGATCTTCTCGGCTACAATCCTCCCAGGCTCGTCGTCGCCGTCGCCATCACTTGTACCTTGGAAGCCATGCTTGCTTTCCGAGTCCTGAAGAGTGCGTGCACAAGTACGAACACAAGTTAGTATAGAGAAAGTTGGCCACAGCTTCAGACAATTCAGATGACAACCGTATACCCGATAGGTTCTGCCAAGGCCCGCACGGGGGGTACATGGACGCGGAGCCACCCTCTATAACCTGCCCCTCCCAACGGTGCGCTGAAAACGGTCGCAACTGATTTACTGTTGTATCAACACCCTACAGGGCCATTCCTAACGAACGCAACAAATAAATCACGATTCGTGACAAAAAAAAAACACGATTCGTAATATTTGTAAATTGGCGTTACGTCAGGTTCTCTAAAACCAAATCACGGTTCACGTACCTCCATCCCCGTTCTGAGGAGTAGTGCACGGCTTGCTGTCCCAAAGCGGGCCACCTTCTTAGGTTTCTTCCGGCTGCGCTGACTTCTAGCGCCCCCGTGCCATTTCCCACCACCACCACCACCACCAGCAGCGGTGCTTCCGCGATCTCCTGTAACACTTGCACCCATGCTGGCCGTGCTACCCTTACCCCCGCCTCTCGCAACGCGTGCACCACCTACGTAGGTCGTGCCACGCCTATTGTTCCCGCCAGTGACCACTTTCAAAGCCGCTTGCTGTTGTTGTGGAACCTCTTGGTTTTCCTCCAAATACTCTTGCTGTTGTGGGACCTCCTGGTCTCTCTCCAAATCTGCCTGCTGTTGTGGGACCTCCTGGTTTTGCTCTTCTTGTACGTCAGAGGAAGTTTGCGGCCCGTTTGTAGTAGCGGGCCCTTCATAGTACCAAGCCGCGCGGCGTTCGTCGTAGTGCCACCCGTCGTCAGCATCCCTCCCTGCGTCGTCATACGCTTTTTCGCTGGGTGCCGGTGCGACTTCGTTGGTGTTATTATACATCCACGAACCGCTCGCCTCGTCATACACCCACCCGTTGTCGCTGTTGTAGTTCTCGTTCGAATATCCCGCGTGCAAGCCTTCAGCCAATTTTTCTGCGGTAGGCGGGTCATTGTTCTTCTCACCAACACGTACAAGCACATTCGCTCCGCATTGCGATGCCGGTCCTTGCTTTGGTTCTGCTCCATGCTTTGTTGGTTCCGACGGGTCGGGCTGTTGGTGATTGTCCCGACAACGAGAAGAGGTACCCGGTCTGTAGTGAGACTCGGGTTTTGTACTGGTCAGACGTCGACGCGGACCAGGAACGTCGTTGCCGCCCCTATCGTCCGGTTCGTTGCACCGTGGACGAACCTCGCGTGAAGGAATTGTACCCCCGGCAGAAGGATTGCTCGTACCTCTCACCGCTGCCTGGCGATTGTGAGTATGAGCGATCCCCACGAGTTTGCGAGTCAGATTACCGCCACCGACAACTTTTCGACGGGTTCCTCCGTCTGGGGTCACGGCAGGCGGGGTTGGCCCTTCGCAATGTCCCTCTATCTCGTCGAAAATCAGGCGGGACGCACTCAAGAGCGTCTTCAGGTCGTTGGCATCCTGTCTTTCGGACTTGGCCGGGTGCCGGTTAAGGCCGTCGGCATCCTGTCTTGCGGACTTGGCCAGGAATTGATTCAGATCGTTGTCGACGTTCTGTACGTTCTGTCTTGCGGACTTGGCCGGGTATCGGCCATCGTCTCGTCTCTGCTTTTGGACTCCGCGACGTTGTCGCTGCAATCGTACCGCCTTGACGCTCCCGACGCTCGTCTTAGGGTCAGCATACTGATTCCCTAAAGGGCTGTCCTGTACACCTTCCAGCTCAGGCGACAATCGTTCACCCCGGACAACAGACGAAGTCTCCTGTAATCCATGCATCATCTGCGGATGGCATACACTCTCAGTTATTGCCCCCCCGAACGGGCTAGCGACTGTCCCGAACGGGCCGGCGATTGCCCCGAACGGAACATCAATTGCCCCGAACGAGAGAGGTTGCCATCGCGAGCAACCGCGAAGATCGATCTTGCACGAGGCCGCAATGGCGGTGACATTGTTTTCCCCGCAACTATCCGTGACGCCAGCCACCCCGCCGCCCATGAGACGCAGGTTATTTCCGTGGAGCCTGCCAAACGCTTGTTCTCGGCTGGCCCGATTTAGGGCAGCACTACTCGATTCCTCCCCGTGTGCAGCATACGCGTGGTCGCCATCGTTAGCGTTGCTGCTTGTCTCGAGATTTCCGTCGCTGCTGCTGCGAGTAGCATGGAAACGCGCTCTGCTGTCCGCAAAACTCTCCTCTAACTTGCTTTCATCGCTGGTAAGAGAGGCACGGAAATGCGGCGTGCTACCGGCGAAACGCTCCGCCAATTCGCCAGCAGTGACAGTGGTGTTGGTGGGGGTGGGCCTCACACGGCCCGGTTTTAACGACAGCGGTATAGTCGCGAACGCGTACGCCTTCGCTCTGTCGCCGCTCGTGGTCCGCGGCCGGCGCTTAGCTCGCAGGATCACACCTCGCTTCATAGTTCCCTGTCCCTTGTTGTTGCCTTGGCCGCTGCGAGTGTCCTCGCTGGAGATGCTGTACACCCACGGGTTGCTCGCCAATGCCTAAGAAATGTGTCATAAGCGCAACGCAAACGGCCGCACGAAACGATTGGAGGAAGCGATCAAACAGGTAACGGTTCGAAAAGGACATCAAACAGGTCACGTTGCTCCCGTTAATAAGCACCGAAGACCGTTGCTCGCCAATGCCTAAGAATTGTTTGGTAAGCGTAACGCAAAGGTCGTACGAAACAGTTGGGGGAACTTGTCAATCAGGTTTCGGCTCGAAGAGCACGTCAAACAGTGTTAAGTGTAGGCTGAGTAGCCGACACGTGGTCAACGTTCAGTACAAGTAGTCGCGGCTTGCAGTAGCAGCGACTGTGAGCAGCAGAGCTGCTAAGTTGAGGATAGTCTTTGGATGTATACCAGAAGGGTATACTGCGGTGGAATAAAATAATATAGGTTTGACGGTTTCAGTTTGAAAGGGAACAATATGGAATAGAGTTATCAAACTATGCGGCGAGGTTACAGCAGTAGCTTGTTCGAGAACAGAGCACATTCTAGACAGTTGTTCCAGTACGTCTAGACGTTGCGGGACAAGAGGACAGCACGGTAGATCTAGACGTTGCGGCACAGGATAACAGCCCCCCCCAGCCCTCACTCCCACTACACAGACTCCGGCAAGTCTAGTGTTCTCAGCCATTATTTTGGTCCAAGGTTTAATACAACAAGCATCTTTCTTCTTCTACTCGTGTGATACCAAGTGCATCACCACCACCCTGTGTGGTCTATCAGCCCCAGCGTCAGCCTCTGCTACCACGCCATTTCGGCGACATGCATCGCGATCCCTGATAAACAGGTTACGCGTCACACTACTACTGTCGTGACGCGTGCTATGGCAGTGGTACTGTACCTTTTTTTGGCGAAATATGTTCTGACTGACGGGGCTCCTCAGTTACTCAGTACTAGCAATTACTAGCAATTAGACTACCCAACATAGTTGGAATAATTAGACTACCCAACATACTTGGAATGATTGGACTACCCATCATACTTGGAATACAATCGGTGTTTTACACTGCTGATATTCGTAGTATACCTACTGTAGGACATGGGACCTTTCATCCCGATGCACTTTCATTTCTCTCAAAAGTCAGGTTTGGGAGGGGTATAGAGGTCCTCAAGGGAAGAGCCAAACGAAATTTTTGTTACACTCCTACTGTATACCAGATAGTTCTTTTTCGAAATGAAACAAACGTTGTTGTTGTTGTTCTCACATTAAGTCTCATAATCAAGTCCGTGGTCACAGGACAGGCTCCAGTCACTATGGAGTGGAAGAATACCCCAGGAAAAAAAATAAAAACAAAGCTAAAGTGGTACGCGTATATAGTTTAGCTGAAGCAAGTCGTACATCCGTACAAACCACCAAACACTTAATGTAGCGGCGTGGCCTTTTCCAAATCCCAATATTCCTCTACTCTTTTACCCCCCAAACGGGGGTGAAGTTGCAAATGGGTCTACCCCCGTAACCTTGGACCCCAAATCACCTTCTGGAGAGCAAGTTTCCCTTTCTTGCCGATACAGTTTCCCCTCAGATCCACCTCCTCCAGGCTGTGCGACGCCTGTACGAGGGGGGCAAGAGCCAGCGCCCCCGCGTCGGTTACGCAGTTCCTCCTCAAAATCAAGCGCGACAAAGACACTACTACCCCCCTTCTTCTCCGATCACCATCACCCTCCGGGAACGAAGTAGCTCTTTTGTCGTGCATGCCCTCGTCCCCCTGTCCGTCTGGTATGCCGGGTTCGACCGGTGATTTAGGGAGCGATGGTATGGGTGTTGCCGCCTTCGGACCCTTGCAGGGGCAATTCTTATTCGCTTTTTTCGTTTTTGGATGCCGGTGGGTGCACCTCTGCAGCAGCATCTGTACAATCTGTTTGTTGCGATAATAAACAAAAAAACAAACAAAAGGTGTATTTTTAATTTTTTATAAAAATAAATAAAAGGTATACAAGGGGAACTCCGAAATGAGACAAGAAAAAAAATCACGCAAGAAAAAATCGGTGAACATCATGAACGATTCAGCTTCCGCACAATCTCGGGTTCAGGAGTATCGACAAATTAAAAAAACAATCTGTCGAACTCGCAGCTGGCGTATTGCTGTATTAACTACCTGACAATTTTTCCATTCGAAGGTTGGTCGAGAGGAGAAATATACGAAGTACGAAAAACATCTGTGCAGTAGTCGTCCCTCTATTGCGCCGGCATGTGCCAGCCGGCAATACCGGCACCGTAGCGGCAATCGGCGCTACCAGGTACTCTGCATGCTGCAACTACTGGTTATTCCCATTTGTGCCAAGCGGTTTCACAGACACTATAGCGGGCAACCGGCACTACTCAACTGACGCTGTAGAGGGAACACTAGTGTATATACAAAACGGAACGATTTTGTTGGTGTTGTTGTCGCTGTCGTTGTCGTCGTCGTCGTCGACCGTCGGAGGTGGTGTCTTACTCGTTTTAGTAATTTGACTCATGCTGCGGTAGAGATGCACCCCATTTTTTTTCTGAGGCCCCTCACTTGAGGAGCTCTTATAACCCTCACCCCAAAAAATGATTTCGAGAGAAAATTAAAAGCGCTCCCCGACGAACAATCCCATGGCCTAGGTATGATATACAACGAAACATATTTTTCCAAAAAAAGAATGAATTTCCGACGATTTCGGGTTAAGGAGCCCCCCGTCATTCAGAAAAAAAAATCATCAAAAAAATGCTACCTCTATCGTAGCACGCGCCGTTACAAGGTACCCCTTCGGAGTGTGGTTGGCCGGAAACTCCGGGGGTGTCGCAAATTGAAAAAGGGGGACACGTAGGCGTGTTCCTAGAGTACGAGCTATACCAGGTACGAGTCGGCGTCCCCGATGGTCTATCTCCTGTCCGAGGCTGGGTGACGCAGGCAGTGAGCGGGAGAGGCAGCGCCTATCTCCCTACTCGCAGTGTGGGGTGTGAACACAATGGAGAAAGTGTCATCGATGCACGATCCAGATGGAAGTCGACGACACGAATTACAAAAAACAATACCCATTCTGCCACTCTGACTGCTCTGACTGTCGGATGGATAACGGATACGAATCGCAGAGTTATACAGTTGGCGTCCCCGATGGTCTAGTGACTTAACCTCGTATCTACCAAGGTCGATTTCGCAGGTTCGAGCCCCCCCGAGTGCATACTCGTACTCGTAGGGAGTTTTTCTTGTGCAGAAAAAAATGACTTGCGGAAAGCGCAAGAGCGTGAGTTAGCAAAATTCGATGAAAATCGACGAGCGTTGTGACTGCTAAGACCTCTGCGCGATAAAAATGAAGGCACGTACCGGGGGGGAGAAGGGACGACACCTGTGACCACGGCTTTTGTCCAGAAGCCGGAAAGTAAAAGTGGGGTAAAAAAATAATACTAATAAAAAATATATATCATAAAAACTCTTGAAAACTAAATAAAATAATTGGCCACCGCGCAAGTAACTGGGAAAATATCACCGACCAGCCCAAACAAGTTTATAGCTCAATCTGTGAAGCAGTACGGTTAGGAATGGGAATAGGTTTTTTGGCGTTTTATACAAAAACCCTTCTCGCAATGCTGGAACCCCGCGCCGGACACTCACTATTTCAATTTTTCTTTGCTGTATCCTGTATGTTTCTCGACAGGTCTTGTATATGCGGCCGATTTTACGAGCATACAGACAACACGTGTTGGAGAGGTCTACGAATGGGGACCAGCGTAGGGGATTTCTCACCAGGCTGAGTGCTTCGTCGGTAAGGCCAATATTGGAGAGGTCTAGCGTCACTCCCGCGGCCGGTAGCGGCGACGAAAAACACCGAGTGCTCTCAATCTCTCCCAATCTCCGTCTCAGATGAGATGTTCCCTCCTCGCCCGTGCTATAGCGGTCATGACCATCTTGGTTGCGATTTGGGCTGGTGGCTCTCCGCCCCTTCGCGCTATCGTGGTCGTCCTCGTCCTGGTTGCGGTTTGGGCTGGTGGCTCTCCGTCCCAGATGAGATATTCGCTCCTTCTTGCTACCATCGCGATCATCGTCGTTCTGGTTGCGGTTTGGGTTGGTGACTCTCCGCTCCCTCGTGCTATCGCGGTCATCTTCGTCCTGGTTGCGAGTAGGTCTAGTGGCTCTCCGTCCCAGATGCGATGTTCGCTCTCCGGTGCTATCATCGCGATCATCGTCATTCTGGTTGCGGTTTGGACTAGTGGCTCTCCGTCCTAAGTGAGGTATTGACTCCTTCGTGCTATCGCGATCATCCTCGCGCTGGTTGCGGTTTGGGCTGTGGGCTGTCCACCGCAAATGAGATGTTCGTTCTTTCGTGCTATCGAACTCATCATCTTCCTGGTTGCAATTTGGGCTGCTAGTGGCAGTGGTTGCATTCTCTTTGATATCGTCGTTGCTGTGGGGCTCTACGCCTTCTACACGGGAGCTGACCGGGGAGTTAGAGGGATACGCTCCGCCCTCGTCTGCACATTTCTCCTTCGCGGCAGAGCTCTTGTCCTCCGCCGTTTTTTCCTTCAAAAGTTAACCGTGGGGCGTGGGCTGGGCGTGAAACATGATTATATCCTTACGGGGTACTAATAATAATACGAGAGGTATTCTTCGACCTCAAAGTTTTATCGGAGCCTGTCTTTTTTTCTTTCTTTTTTTTTGACCATGAAATAGATAATGGCGATGAGCTCCTGTATTAACAACAATATTACGAGTACCAAATGCAGACATTATCTACCAGGTACTATAACCTACTCTAAATATTATCCCTCTCTAATTTCAAGTAAGTTGTGGCCTAAAACGTGGGTGCGGCTGTCTGCCGTCCGCCGTCTTCTCCTTCATAAGTCAACCATCGGGGGGGGGGGGGGGGTCTTGACATTACAGCGCTCTTTCTATCCATCGGCATCCAGCGCATCCAGTGTCCGTGCCGATTCCTCACCCTAGAGAGGTAGAAGCTCTGTGATCACAATCCACGAGGCACAGCTATTGACCATAGTAATCAAAACCTTGGATACACACAAAAACCTATATATTCCCCTATTTTTTCTGACCATATTTGGTTCTAATTACTATGTACCCCCGTAACAGATATACATCGCGAAAAGTGGAAGGATATTTGGTCATGCAATGCCAATTGTTGTGTTCTTCACGTAAAAAAACGTTCTCTCTACCCATCGACATCCTTCACATCCAGTTTTCGTGCCGATTCTCTGCCCTGGAGAGATGCAAGCTCTGTGATCACAAACTACGAGGCAAATACTGTGTGGGTATTTGGCCGTGCAATGCCAGACGTGCTGGGTACGAAAAGTCGAACATACACAAACCAGTAAATCAGACCAACTGCAAGAGAGAAACATTATGGTTCGTGCCAGGGACGCATGCAATTCTTTTGCTGGGGCTCCTCACGTGAGGAGCTCTATACCTCTCCCAAAAACCGATTTGGGCCAAAACAAAAGCGCTTCCCGATGAACAAGTCCCATAGCTTAGTTAGGTAAACAACGAAAAAGATGGGGGGAAAAACAACGAATTTCCGACGGTTTTGGGTTAAGGAGGCCCGTCATTCACAAATATATTTTACGAAGCCACAAAGTGCTACCTCTATCGCAGGACGCGTTCAGGTGCTGTTACGAGTACCTACGGCCGAGACATCGAGCCATACTACGGTGGGAGCGTTTCCTCTCTCGTCACCACCTGCCCTGTTCCTGTGCCAGCAACGGAGTTCCAGGTCGACGAGGCGTATCAGCAGCGTAATGCTGCAAATTTCTTGGAATTAGAGAGGAAAAACAGTATATCAGGTACCAGGTATGTTTTCATAGTTTGTTGTCCTCACATGCCAGCAACGGAGTTCAAGGTCAACGAGGCGTATCAGCAGCGTAATGTTGCAAACTGCTTGGAATTAGAGTGAAGAAACTGTCTACCAGGTACTGGTATGTTTTATAGTTTGTTATCCTCACGTGCCAGCAACGGAGTTCAAGGTCAACGAGGCAGGCGTATCAGCAGCGTACTGTTACGAACTACGTGGAAATAGAGCGGAACATTGTTGCAGTGGGAAAGAGGTTTATAGCTCGTAGACGTGTCCTGCGCTGCAGTTCCACCCAACATTTGCACGGATATCCTCTCTTGTCATCTCCTGCCCTGTTTCTAAAGCGTGCCTGTGGAATATTCGGGTTTGGACGGCTAAGTTCGGGCTTAGCGTTTGTTGGACAACAAATTGTTGTTTGCGTTTTGGGAATGTATATGAGCGATCGACGTTGAAGCTCATGTTGCACACTGCCAGATGACAATAACAATATTTTTATATCTTATCCTCACGTGCCAACAACGGAGTTCCAGATCAACGAGGCGTATGAGCAGCGTAGTGTTATAGGTGGAAGCTTGCCGAGCCATCCCTCGAGCTTCTGACAAAACGGCGGCGCGTGAGGAGAGGCGCGCGACAGCCCCTGCCAGCTCCGCCCTGACCTCGGCACATTGCTTCGCTGCCAAGCTCCTGCGGTTGTTGTATCGTCGACATGGTTGTTTCCGAGGGTGGCGGGGGGGGAGGGCGTACTCATTGGTTGCTTACCTTGGTCACTTGGCCATTGACCACGCATCCCTTTGAGACCGAGTACTGGGGGGGCGCAAGAAACGATGCACCCTAAGTTTCTGCGTGTTGTATCTTTGGCGAAAAATATTTTCGGGGGGGGGGGAGCGCAAGAAACGATGCACCTCAAATTCCTGCGTGTTTGATATTATTTGTCGAAAAAGTGTTTTTTTTTGCGAGGGGCCGCAAGAGAGACATTGTTTTCCCCTCCACTTGGTGCCGACTGGCTCGACCGCACAAAAGGTTCAAAGCATGATATACCAGGTATGTATTTAGCACACACAGCAACCCAGCCAGGTCGAACTGCACGTGGTACGTAGGTTAAGGTTAACGCTTTGCCCACTGCAAAAAATGATCCACTCTAATTCCAAGTAGTTTTCCCCAAAAACGAGCGTTCTAGTGCTAAGAGCGTTAACCCTCTTAGCACCCACTCGGAAACCGCAAACAAAATAATCGACTACGACCATGTCAAGAGCGCCTGGACTCTTTGGGCCCACCACAGCAGACAGTACATCACTTTTCAACGAATTGGCGTGGTAAACGGGGCATTCAAAGTCCACTCAAGGAGCATGCCTCTAAATCCAAGTGATACCACATAAATTAGGGCCCATTTCTTGGGCCCTACAGCGTTCAAGGGCTAAGAGGGTTAAGTTGAGCTAATCGCAGACAATAGGATAGAAGAAACACTCCCCGATCGGCGGCCCACCCACCTCACTGGAAGAACCGTGTCAAAAACATGCGGACAGCCGCAACCAGAACCAGTATATACGTTTTGTAGAACGCACAACAACCCAGCCAAGCCGAACTAACTGCACGTGATTGATTAACCTTTGTACCACTGCACTCCCGACATGGTGACAAACCGCTTGGAATTAGAGCAAAATCTAAGTTTAGGAGGTTGGAAAGGGGTTATTTCGAGACAAACGCAAAAACAGGACAGAGGAAAACATTAGACAATCGGCCGCCCACCTGACCAGGAGAACCGTGTCAAACATGCGCACGGCCGCAACCAGCACGGTCTTGGTGCCCTCCCCGCTTACTCCCAGCTCGCGCAGAGACTTCCCCAACGTCTCAAGGCCGAAGCCGGCCACGAAGTCATCCCCTGCGTTCATTGGAAGGCACAGCGGGTTTCGCTCATCGATTAAGCTCTTTGGGCATTCAGAGGGAACCAGTTTCGAAGAAAGGCGAAGAAAAGCGAAGATTTCTCACTGACGCATGCAACGTCAGAGGCGCGCCACTTTTTTTCTGAGGATCCTCACTTAGGGAGCGCTCTGTACCTCTCCCAAAAACTGATTTGGGGGGGGGAAAAAAAAAACGCTACCTTATGAACAATTTCCATAGCCTAGGTGTGCAACGAAAATTGTTGCAAACAAAAAAAAGAAAAATTAGATTCCGACGATGATTTTGGGTTAAGGAGCCCTTTTATTGAGAAGCCGTTTGAGGCCCAAAAAGTGGTACCTCTATCGCAGCACGAGTCACCTGAGCCGACTCCCTCCAGAGCAAGGGGGGCACCCCCAACAATAACTGTTTGCCTTGGAAAGAAGACGTCGGCAGTGCAATGCATGTGACTGAGTGACTGAAAGACCACGCCCGCAGCACGGTGACACTCGTACTGCTGCACGTTCGTTCTACGAAGGTGGTTTGATAAACAGGACGCCTGCTAGGATAGAGGTTTGCACTTTTTGGCTGAAACGTTTTCTGAATGACCGGCCTCCTTAACCCAAAATCGTCGGAATTTGGCTCTTTTTTTATGCGATAATTTTCGTCGTATGCCTAGGCCACGGGGTTGTTCATCGGGTAGCACTTTCATTCATCCCCCAAATCTGTTTTTGGGGGAGGTTTGGAGCTCCTCAAGTGAGGCGCCTCAGAAAAAAAAATGGTGCACCTCTACCGTAGCGTGTGTCACAGCGAGGTTCGGACCGGAGCTTTACATTTTTCAGATTTTAAAATTATTGACTCTCAGAATTAAGCGGCGGCTCTCATTCCCAAGTCTTAAGCAGAACACAAAAAAGGTTGGAAACCGTGTAGGACATACTACTGCAGTAAGTACCCTACCCAAATTCCAGGTTTTGTTTCAACTGCAAGACTGGGAACAAGAAACGCCGCTTACTATTGAGATGCTTCATTCGAAATCTGAAAAATTAAGCTCCAGTCCGAAACTCTCTAATATCGCCCTTCTCGTTTTTTTGGTCGCTTTCCATGGGTCCCAAAAGGCCTACGCGCTCTGGACCTGGTGCTCGTTTTTATTGTGGCGCAGGGACTTCTCCAGCATTTCAAGGCCAAAGCTGGCCACGAAAATCATCCCCTGAATTAAGTGGTAAGCACAGCGGTTGCGCTTGGCGATTAAGCTTTCAGGTACTACGTACTGTGACGGCGTTTGTTTGTAATTTGTAGACACCGCATGAGGCCTAAAGGCTTGCAATTTTCGCGCGTGCTTCACCTCTCGGGGTAGATAGTAGATAACCACCGTTAAAACCTTCGGTGTTAGAGGCACACCATAAGCATTGAGCTAGCCGTCAGCGCTAACTGCTTGCTAGCTCAGCGCTTATCTCTAACAGCCAACAATCAAGGCGGGATCGCGGCAAAAACACAAACTTACGTGTTTTCGTTTTCCTAAACAAGACGACGAGTACGTACCGCTCCCGTTGCCCTTCGCGAAGGACAGGTCCCAGCACCATCCGCTGTCCCGGTCTTTTCCGCGTCCTTTGGGCGAGGTGTAGGACCGAACCACCTCCAGCCGCGGCGTCTGTCGTTAGAGGACAGAACCCGCTCATGGGGGTAAGATGAAACCACGTCGACAAGCAATTTATTCCTAATGGAACCCAGGTATTGCGAGCGTAAAAAATGGGGTCCACCATCGCCACCAACACCACCACCAACACCAACACCAACAACAACACCAACGCCAACACCAACGCCACCACCACCACGACCAATACCACCAACACCAACACCAACACCACCAACACCAACACCACCAACACTAACACCAACACCAACACCACCAACAACACCAACACCAACACCAACACCAACACCAACACCACCAACACAACCAACACCAACACTAATACCATCATCACCACCACCGCTACCAACACCACCACCACCACCCTCTCACATCATCACCAACATCACCAACACCACGAACAACACCAACAACACCACCACCATCAACACCACCACTACCACGACCACCACCACCATCACTCACATCAGTCTCGCCAGTAGAAGAAAAACTCCTCTTTATGCCATCAACCATGGTGTTAATTCCACCATAGAAACCCTCAGGCGTGCTCTCCCGGGGGACGCGTACAACCCCTTCCTCCTCTTCCGAAGGCTCCAAAATACCTAATCCTATTCCCGACTCAGTGGAAGAGTCCTCCGCCGTCGAATCAACTTCGTCGGTGCATTTTTTTCCGATGCTTCTCGCGGCAGCGGCGGCGGCGGCGGCTGTCTGCCGCGGCTGTTGCTCCTTCCTGCTTCGTCGGAGAAGTGTTTTTGCAGACCAGTCTGAAACCGCGCGCTCTAGGAGGCTTCGCGTTGTTTCGCGCCATCTTGCGCGCGCGTCCGTTTTCTCTCCACCACCTGTACGATTGTTCGTTTTTTTATTACGGAGGACCATAGTAATCAGGACCTACGATACACACAAAAACCTACATATTCCACTGTTTTTACTAACCAAATTTAGTCCTGATTACTATGGTCCCCCGTAATAATCCCTGTTAGAGTTGTAACAACTATCTCACAATAATTCCAGGTCGTTCGCCCCCGAGAAAAAAACGCATGGGGACAGCTCTACAGGGATTACTACGGGGGACCATAGTAATCAGGACCAAATATGGTTAGTAAAAACATTGGAATATATAGGTTTTTCTGTGTATCGTGGGTCCTGATTACTATGGTCCTCCGTAATAGTATTACCGGGGAATGGAGCCGGTCGCCCCGGTGGTCAAGTGGTTAACCTCGAGTACTACTAAGGTTGGAGTCAGGGGTTCGAATCTCGGTGTGGAGATTTTCTTTTCTAGAGACACCAACTGCCGAGAGCGCTTTATAGCGTGGGTAAACACAAGTCGACGCGAGTCGACGAGGGAAGAAAGTGTTGAATTTTTGTCGCGATAAAAATTGAAGCGCGTACCGTAGTGGGGAGGTGGGGAGGGGAGAAGAGCCTGCTTAGTGGCCCCGGATCTGAGTTACGAGTAGGGAGGGAGAAGGAGAAAGAAAAAATGCGAAGATGATTGATGGGATGAGCAAAACAAACAAAAACCAAAAGAGAATAGTAGTCAGAACCAAATTTTGTTCGTAAAAATAGGGGAATATATAGGTTTTTGTGTTAATTGTGGGTTCTGACTACTATCGTCCCCCGTGACAACTACGGAACAGCAAGAAAAATACCCGACGCTAATTTCAAGCCATTTGCCTCCGAAGACGTGTGTGTGCAGTTCTGAAGGAGATAAGAAAGGGTGGGGTTTACTTTTTGAGATGAGCACTACGATAGGTTTAGAGGTTTAGCAGTTTTTGACTTAAAACATTTTTTGAATGATAGGGCTCCTTAACCCAATATCGTCAGAATGTCAATATTGTTTTGCAATAAAATCGGTTGTATACCTAGACCATGGGATTGTTCATCGGGCTGCACGTTCGTTTTTTCTCAACCTTTGTGTTCGGGCCAGGTATAGAGCTCCTCAAGTGAGGAGCCTCAGAAACAAAATGGTGAACTTCTACCGTAGTAGCGTGCTCCTGTCCAGAAAGAGTCACTACAAATGGCCATTCTTATCGGATTGCTTTTACCCTGATTTTTTCTCACTTTTGTCAAGAAAAGCAGGAAAAAGCAGGGAAATCACGTAAAACACGTTGTTTTTTTTTCCCCCTTAAAATAACCAGGAAATTTAACTGAGAGCAAAAAAACATCAGCAACGCTTCGCATTATTCTTTCAGGAGATCTTACGGCTAAATCAGGGGGAAAAAAACAGAAAATCAGGAAAATGGGGAAACTCGGGGGGAAAATGGTGTTCGATAATAATGCACACATCAGACAGATCATGATCTTCCTCACCTAGATTCTACATCTATCGTTATGATATGTTGTGCAGGATCTGTGTAGTACAGATCCAACCCAGGAAACGTGTGCTAGCTCATGCAGATCATACGGTTCCCATCCGGCACTAGACCACACAAATCACATTTACACCCTAGATCTATCTGCCCTGATTGAAAGACGCAGATCATGAAATGGGATTTGACATGTGCAGTGAGTGCAATAACGGCCTTACATTTGGGACACTACAGCAGTGTGCCGATAGAGGGAGACACCGAAACACAACACCCGACACCGTTCTCGCCCTGCTGCTGACGTGTGCCGCGATCGGGGAAACTATACCACATTTTGGCCACACTATTTCCGACGGACGGAGATCCTCGACCGAAGAACTACCCACGACGTAATCGGAACACCATTCGTGTTTACAGTTTGTTGTAGTTTGTCAATCTCACTAACTGTTACTCTTCCAGCTTCTGGACAAGCCGTGGTCACAGGTGCCGTCCCTTCTCCCCCCCCCCCCGGTACCGTGCCTTCATTTTTATCGCGCAAGAGGGTTCAGTAATCCCAACGCTCGTCGATTTTCCTCGATTTTTTTGCAAACGACGTGTGCGACGATAGATGTAGCACTTTTTCGTTTTTTTTTTTTTGTGTGTGTGTACCTAGGCCATAATAGCTTTGTTCATCGGGTTGAACTTCTTGCTTCCTTCTCAAAAATCAGTTTTTGGGTGAGGTTTTAGAGCTCAATCAAGTGAGGAGCCCGAGAAATATAATAGTGCACCTCTATCGTAGGGTGTGTCATGGTGACGCACAAACGATGTTGGGCGGTTCGTCGGTTGATATGCCCTGCAAGGCAGAATCGTGTTGACCAAAAGTGCTAACGATGCGTGCTACTAATAGTACGATAGAGGGAGCGCTTTTTTTTTGATTTTTTGTTTCTGAATGGCGGCGCTCCTTAACCCAAAATCGCCGGAATGTCGTTCCCTTCTTTTTTTTCAAACTGATTTTTTTTGTATACCTAAGCCATAGGTTTGTTCGTCGGGTTGCACTTTCCTTCTACTCAAAATCAGTTTTTGGGTGAGAGGTTTAGAGCTCCTCTAAGTGAGGAAGGAGCCTCAGAAAAAAAAAAAAAAACGGTTCACCTCTATCGCATCGCGTGTCAGACCATCGTGGCATTGTTCACTGGGGTGCACTTTTCGCTTTTGTCAAAGTCAGCTTTTCCGTGAGGTGAAAAAGCTTTTCGGTGAAGTGGACGCGCGCTGCGATAGAGATAGCACTCTTTGGCCAATTTCGTTTCGGAAATGACGGGGGCTCCTTAACCCAGTATCATCGTGGGGGATGCCACTATTATTTTGAAATATGATTTGTTTTTTTGCGTATACCTAGGCCATGGGTTTGTTTCATTGGATTGTGCGCTTTCGGTCTACTCAAAATCAGTTTTTGGGTGAGGGATAGAGCTCCTCAAGTCAGGAGCCTAAGAAAAAATATGGTATACCGATACCGTAGCGTGTGTCTCAGTGATGAGCCTCAGACAAAGGCAGGTCCACCCGCCTACGATAACATGCGTGTGCTGCAGGTCCGACCAACATTTCGTACCGGCCATGCTGCCGGTATTTGACGACACGGAAGCAGGTCTCGCTCCCTCGCGCATTGCGGCCATGTCTTGTCTCGCGGCGGCCAGGTATTGAAGCAATACCCGTCTGGCTTGTTGAGAAGAGAAAGGACATACCATATCATCACGCGGGAAGGTTGGGGTGGGATTCGCAAATGCAGTTTTTTTTAGCGTGAAACATGCAACTTTAAGTCAAAGCTAAACCTGCCTGGCTGATATTTAACTCTCTATTTTTTTCAGGGTTCGAGGGGACCATATCAAGACTTTTAACTATTTTCTCCATCCTCCGTGGAGAGGATTTTATGATATATATGACGGGGGGGGGGTCATCAAGCAATTAATTAGATCGACGTTGAGTGGAAACAAGCCGCTGTTTTGTCGCGCGGCGGCCAGGTACTGAAGCAAACGCCCGTCTGGCTTGACATGAAGAGAAATGACACTCAAGAAAGAGAAATATGGAGAAGGTGGAACGGCAGGAGAACTTGACGCTACCCTCTTTTTACAAGACGCGCGCTACTATAGAGGCGGCACTTTTTTGGCCGACATCGTTTTCTGAATGGCGGGGGGCTCCTTAACCCCCAAAATCGTCGGAGTCTTCAAAACAAAAACTGCAACATTTTTGTTGTTGTTGTATACCTACTGTAGGCCATGGAATTTGTTCATCGGATAGCACTTTTTGCTTTCCCCAAAATCATTTTTTTTTGGGAGGGGCATAGACCTCCTTAAGTGAGGAGACTAAAAAAAAAATATGTCGCACCTCTACCGTAGCATGTGTCCTTTTTTTTTGGGGGGGGGGGGGGGGGCAGGCCCAAATTAAAAAGGACCCACCATTTACACAAAACCCAAAACAAAC
>JAYJMJ010000431.1:721498-732087 GCA_036873875.1 Laminaria ephemera | reverse complement strand
CTGCTCTGTCTCACTCGACGAGCGTGAAGAGCGATATAATATAATACGTGAAGCCTTGCGTCTTCGTCTGGAGTCAACCTCGCGTGACACGGTGCCGCCTGCGTCGCCGCCTTTAGAGAGCAACAAATAATACCTCCTCTGTCCTGCTACTTCGATGACGAACGGTGGGGCCCGGGATGCAAGGTCCCGTGTTTGCAGCAGCATGGTCTCCGTCTTTTTCCCGAAAACGTGAGGCCTGCTGCTTCGAAGACGGTCACAATGACTGTCATCATTTTTGCAAGCCCCTCTGCCGATTTCGAGACAATGCCTGCGTCGTCGGCGTATAGCATGCCCCACACGGCCCTCCGCACGCATGCCAATGGTTCCTCGTAACTGCCCGCCCTATCGTCATCGAGGTGGACTAGGTTCTGCGCGATGCCTTCGTCCTCGCCAAAGCGAACGAGGACAACGTGTAACGCAGCGGCGAATAACATGTTGAACAGTAACGGCGATAGCACGCAACCCCGTCGAAGCCCCTGCGTGACGTCAAACCAATCCGAGTGCTCACCGTCGTCCGTCCGTACGCGAGCCCGCATTCCGTGGTGGAACAGGCGGATAACTGTAAGCATCTTCGCTGGTACACCGAAGCGTGCGAGCACTTGCCACAGTAGCTCTCGGTGGACAGAGTCATATTCTTCAGGTCGATGAAGCACATGTACAAGGGGAATTTTCTGTCTAGTCCGTGACCCAACTCGTCATATTTTACCATTTCAGTCCGAAAACATTACCAGGTATTCTTTCTCTTCTTCAACCCACTACAACCCACGCCGCGATCGTCCATTATCTCCACCAATTAATCTGTCCGGTTTGGCCGTGGCTGGGTCCTTGCATCCACCATCCACCTGAATAATTTCATGTTTTTGAAATGGAAAGAAAGCATCCAGCAGCAACAAGGAAGGGTATGGACGAAATAGTGCGGGACACGTGGCCTTCGGTTTTACATTCTATCGACTTAACACTTGCTGCTTTTCCGATGTACCCAAAGTAGAGTAAGCCAAATCGCACACCAGGTATACAATTGTCATGTCCCCCCTTCTTCGTGCTCAGAGCGGACGCTTTACCTACTTCAACAAGGGGGGAAAAGGGGGTTGAGTAGGCACTTATCTATTACTTGCCAATCCAATCATACTGGTATATTCGTATATACGCCCCGGCTGGACTCCGCAACTACTTCTGTTGCTACCGTTTTGTTTCGTTTTCTGTTCTATGCAAAATCAAATACGTACGTACCAGGTATATACGTGACACCTGGCACATGGCAGCTCAATCATCAGCTACCTTGTACCACTACTGTATACCACAACACACTTACCACCACCAGACATTTTCGGTGGTCTTCATACAAATATATGACCCTCCAGATATGTGGGGGAATATGGTTTTATTTTTTTTTATAAAAATATATGACCCTCCAGATATGTGGGGGAATATGGTTGATGGGTCAAAGCCCAAGAGGCCAAATAATATTTCCGATTTTCGACAGGAAATAAGTCAGGCATATTCATCAGAGATGCATTGTATACAGTACAGGACTAGTATTAAGCTACCGACGCCCATCGTCCACCCTCTATAACTACGCAAGCACTTCGCCTCGCTGGGAGGGAAGGGGAAGGAAGGGGTTGGTCACGCAGATGTTCGATCAGCTACCTGCACTCAAAATTGCACCGATCAGCTACCTATACGACAAACCTCGTATGCAGCTACACTCTAATTTGCTGCTATCATCATCCTATAAGTCTCAAAAACCAGGTGGTCAAGAGATCACCACCACATAAAACAGAAAGTGTACCAAACACAATCAAGGACAGACCGATGAAAAAAAACAAAACTTGATCGATTTTTCGAAATTCAATACTGAAATCAAGATATAGTATCAAATTCTGGGATATCGCATCACAGCAGTAGTAGTGCACCAAGCAATGCTCAAATCAAATAAAACGGCCCACCATCAACAAAACATACGAGCTATAGTGACCAGACCTAACAGGAACACCATTGATTGTCCGATATATCGACCAAAACATTATTACAGTACGTGCCTTGAGAGCTTAAAGCTAGTGGTAGACGGTGATATTTTTCTCGCGCACGCGGGCCCGCCTTGGCTGAGTAACGGGTTGTCCCGATAGCTCAGATCCCCATCCCACGAAGCTGCTGAAACACCTCCCCATGCCGATCCCGGCTCGCTCCCACATGCTTCCATCCGGCCCGTCGCCGCCCTTGCCGTTGCGCTTCTTGAAGCACGACCACCACTTTCCACCTCCCAAAACATCATCACCACAACCCCCACCAAGCATGCCTTTCCTACCAAGCTCCAGGCATCTCTCGCCGCTCACATCTTCTTCAGCTGATGTGGGAGGAGGCCAAGGCTCCAGGGGAGGGGAGCTCGCAGCTGTCGCTGCTGCTGCGGCAGCGGCGGCAGAGCCTGCTGCTGTTGGAGCGACCCCTGCTGCTCTCTCTCCACGGAAAGCTCCTCCAGATCTCCTTCGATCGCCGCTCCACCAACCACAACCAGCTCATCGTGTTCATCTCTGTCCACCTCTTCTAGCTCTATGGCCGACGCTTGTACCTCCGATCGCTGCTGCTGCTGCAGCAGCGTACTGGTAATCGGCGGCGCCGGCGATGGCGGCGGCGGTGGCGGTGGCCTCCTCGGCTCTATAATAACCGCCTTCTCTTCAATGTGTCCCTGCCCCTTCTGCAGGAACCCCATCTTCATATCCTCCAGAATCTGCTCTTGCTCTAAATAAGCTCTGGTGGGACCAACAATAAGTCCATAAAGCTGGTCCCGCTGAACTCGGATCCCGTGTCGTTCATGCTGGCCCATTTGCCGGCCGATCTCATGTGCCACCCCGTATAGAATCTCTTGAGGCGTCGGGCACGTTATGTTCCCCTGGGCATCCGTTAAACCCTCGACTGATCTCTCTCCACGGATGACGCTCATGGCACACCGCTGAATATCGGCTGCAGCATAGTCAGCTGTGGCCAGGTTCACTTGCAGGCAGCAATTTTCCATCATGGCCACTCGGAGGCACTGGAAGTTCCATAAATCAAAGCGGGGCTCTAGGGCTCCGCGGCTACACCCTCTCCCAACCTCGCCACAATCGACTATCATACTCCTAGCCTCCCGGCACGAGCACCTAAAGAAGGTGTCCCTCTTGTGCTAGCATAATGAGTAGCTCGGTGCACGGGGTTGGCTTATCTCACGGGGAGAGGAGGGTTGAGCACGGTAGCGTCGCCGTGAGGCGGATGAGAGGAAGATAACCAGATATAGAAATTATATTATTAGCGACGTGGAGTTCCCAGGCAGAAAGGAGTACCTATCGCGAAGTATAAAAGCACCAACCCGAAAAGGCGTGCAATGAAGTAGGGTAGCCACTCGGGCGCGAGGGACCCTGAGCCGCTGAAATAAAACGCCCAAACCGTGCTCCCCCTACCGTAGCCTTGCTCTTACACGTACCTCCCGTCAGAACGCCCGACGTCTATCAACGGTGTGCGGTATGTTCTTATGCCTGCAAGCAGGACTTTGCTCGCGCTCCTCGGTCTCACTTGGCTTGTGACGCAAACCGTATACACACGGGTGATAGCTGTATGCTTCAACACCCCCGACGATGTTTGCTGCTTCCCCAAACATTGTCTACAGCGTCAGAACCACTAACATGCATGAAAGGCTCTGCAATTTCTTAGTTGCGCTGGTACAGCACAGAACAGCCAGTAAGAAAACAAGCAACGAGCAAGCCCGAGATTTACACGAAACCATTGAACTCGGAGAGGAGGTGCACTAGATGTGGACTAGAACGAACTCCTCTCTCGAATAAGAAGCCCGCCGGATGGTAATGTTTTTGTTTCTTATTAAGCGTCCTATATTGTGGTCGTCGACGTTGGGATGCTCGTCCGCGGTCCTGTCGGTCAGCCACCACTCGTGCTGCACTCCTGAAGATGCCCCGTCACAGTGACGCCAAACTTCTTCGCCGTCACCAGCAACAATGCCGCTTTCAAGTTGCTGAAAATGATTGGAGACCGTGAATGGCCACCATTACGTGAGCAGGCATAAATGAACCTTAGTAGCATGGTCGGCTTGTTGAACATCCGTGCATTTGTCGACGCGCGCTACGATAGACGTGTCACTTTTTGGTTTTGACGTTTTCTGAATGACGGGGCTCCTTAACACCAAATCGTCGAAGTTGCTTCTCTGTTTGGAAATGTGTTTCGTTGTATACCTAGGCCATGGGATGGTTTATCGGGGAGCACTTTTGATTTTCCCAAAATTAGTTTTTGGGTGAGGTAGATAACTCTTCAATTGAGGAGCCCCAGAAAAATAATGATGCACCTTTATCGTAGCATGTGTCTACCGAGGTTAGGCTCTGTACCTCACTCAAACCTGGACTTGAGAATAGTTTGTTGGCGTTGCGAAAAAACCGATTCCATGGCAGCGCGTATCGCGAAACCGACAAGGACAGAGAAACAGGGTATCATTTCCCACGAGTAGCTCTGAGCCGCTGAAGCAAGAAGCCCCCAAGGTGACTTAAAGGACTACAGCAGCCTTGGTCTGATTAAAGCCAAGTGTACGTTTAAAGGTTTTGTCGCAGCTGGGACAAGTCGTATACCGGGGGGTATAGCATTCCCTGCACAGGCCTACCGCTTCGAAATTGTTGTACAACCGCCCGGGGGGGGAGGGGTTGTTACATAGTTTATAAAAGCCAGAGGGTTCCTTCGAGACGCACCGGCCCTTCCAATGGACGGCATGGAGCTATTCAACGGCAGACGGAAGTGGCAACACGCGTAAATATTTTGGTATAACTTCGCCCGATATCGTACTTCCTGTACGCGTCGCCTTCGTTCAAGTACGTAGGTACATGCACAGAACTAACTGTATGGTACACATTATTGCTGTACTGGACAACCATCCACAGATTAATGCTTCCTTCAGTTCAACATACTGTAGCTCTACGTACCAATTCAGGGGGCTTTTTGAACACACATCATATTGGTTTGCGCATATGTTGTACAGTATTCCTCGCCGGAAATTACACCACGAGTAGTTAGTGACCACGTAAACATTTTCGCTGTTTATACAAAGGCCTGAATTTATGGTTCCACTTGTGTTTTGATTGTCTGGGTACAGTATCAGAGTTTCGTGTTCCCCCGGTGCCTGACCTTTCATCAAAAGAGCGTATTGGAAAATTGACTTCGAGGTCAATACATACCTAATTGATGTGCAGCCACTACGCCCGAGTACACTGGGTATCTTAGTTTGGGTATCGGACAAATAAAATGCAATGTGCGGCGAGATTACGAGTTGGTCTCCTTCCATGGCTTTTCTCCACTCTCTTTTATTTCCGCATTTGGCCGCTTCAGAACCTTTCCAAACAATATCGTTTCACTTCGTCACAACTGTTCGTTGCAGACACTCAGTGTCACCTCTGTATTTCTCATCATAGAGACAGAGTCTAGACACGCGTTGTTCTGTCGTGTCCCGGTCGCCGGTACATTTACAATAAATACACAATATGCTTTAAACGATTGTTTTTGTTTTGGGAATATATTTATTTTCTCCGCGTTCTGGAAACAATCACATGTCAGGATGACATACGGCATGAGTTTCCGTTGCTGTGTTCGTACGAACCATGAAGAAGAAGGGAAGGGAGCAGACACCTCTAAGACAACCCGGAGTCATACAGTTGAGACGATTCCTCTCTCTGCAACGCTCTGCACTGCGTCTCCTTGAACCCCATCACCCCCAGATATAGCAGATATAAATAATGTAAATAATAATCTACAAGATACGGCATTGCGTGCAAACTACAGCACGGTACACGAAATATGCGGCATCGCCGAGAGGACTGCAGAGCGCACAAGACGTGCGGGAGCTTCCTGCACAAAAGACTCTCCGCATACGGCGCCCCCACACCCGCCGACGCCTCCTTCAAACCCCCCGTATAAATAGAAAACATGAAATATATCAATATACGTGAACCGGGGCATCCTTACTGTGCCCTCGTCACGTAGAAATACGACCCGGCCCAAGGAACGTGAATGAGATTTATCCGGATTCTGGGACCTACCTGGTAATGCACACGGAAAAGCAAGGACATCGCAGCACGTCTCATCGCCAGCACCTCTATTTCCTGACACACGCTACGCTAAAGGTGCACCATTGTTGTTCTGAGGCTCCTTACTTGAGGAGGTTTATACCTCACCCAAAAACGTATTTTGAGTAAGCTGAAAGTGCAACCCGATGACCGATCCCGTGGCCTAGACATCAAAAATATACATTGAAAAACAAGGAATGACATACCGACAATTTTGGGTTAAGGCGCCCCTCATTCAGAAAACGGGTTTGCCAAAAAGTTCTACCTCTATCGCAGCACGCGTCTCCTGGTATCATAAAGCGGCTGGGGTGCGTTTCAGCGGAAACCGGTGTGTGGGCGGCGGCGGATAACGCCTTGCAAACCATACCTTATAACACAAAACACAAAAAGGAAAAAAAAGAACGTCTCTATCAACGCTCAGCAACGCGAACTTCTCGATCCCTCCCCACCCTCCTCCCCGGCAACTATGCAAAGGCAGAGGGTCTGCCCGGACGTCACTGCGCTGTAGCGCAGCAAACAATGCACGCTGTTTCATAGGGACGGTATTCGCATGCACAAACCATGGACGCCTTCCTGGTTACCCATAGGCTAACTGCTTCTAGATTATATGATATGCTGACAAGGCGGCCACGCGCCACAACACCTCCTACACAAATCTCTATGATAGTAGACATCACGAAATAGCAAAGTATTATATAACCGAGCCACCCTGGCAGTGCGTGCAGTACAGAATGCAGCAGTACAAACCGAGATTTACGGCGCAAGCGCACGCCTTTTCATCCAGGTTCCGGAAACTGATGCATATCCTATAAGTGGCATGTAGACACGTCCCGTCCACCTACCATGTGCTATAAATTGGTTGTGACTCACAAGGAAAGCTGGACGTTGGGATGGGGGCGGGGGCAAACTTGCCACTGTTCTGAGGGACCTCTATGTTACTTTCGCGCGGTTAGCCGAGAGCCCTCCAGGATCCCCCTCCCCCGCCCTCGATCAACACTTCTACCTGAAAACGTAAAGGGCAAATTGTTGCCCGCATACAAATATATATGGTGCGCGTAATCGCCGCGGCGTTATGTTTGACGCATGTAAGCGATATTCTCTGGAGACATATGATGGAAAAGATTTCGGCAGCTCCATGTTCTTAGTGGTAGCCGTCCGTGTTGCAAAGAACGCGGGTTGAAATAGCAGAATATTGAACCCAAGCCTTTACTGCTGGTAGCATTACTCCGTGTTGGTCAGAAGGGCGAACTCGGTTCCCAGAGGGCCGGACACACGATAGTCCTCGATAGTCCCACGGAAGGCATCATGCCCGTCCATGATCTCACGACCATCCTCGTCCAGCACCGGCCGGGCCGTCTCACCAAGCAATCCGGACAGAGATACCTCGTCGAGGGACAGTCCTTGTATCCCGACATCCATCTGCCAGAATTCCAAGTCGGGGAGGACACGGCCAGTACCGTCGACTTCTCCAGCCGTCTGGTAGTTAATACCGACGTTGAGGCGTACAACAATCGAAGCCGTGGCGATCCGGAACACAGAATGAATGGACTGCACGTCTGCGACATCATTCTCGGAGATGTACTTGGCGCACCAGTCAGGCGCTGCCATTGATTTGAAGCGCAGGATCCATTCTTCGAAGCTTTCCACCGCAAGCAGCGTCCGTCTGGTTTGCAACATTTTGTCGTACGTTTCGACCCATATCCTGTCCCCTCCAAATTGGCGGCACTCCGCCGGTAAATTGGCCGCCGACACCTCGAAGCTCTCCGCCACAAACAGGTCCCTGGAGAAACCGGCAAGGCTGTCCACCTCCTCCCCGTCCACGGTAGCGCGGAGTCCGCCGTTCGAAAGACAGGGCGACACTCCCTGAGGACAGCCAGCCGTGTCGATGACGTACGGATCCTTAACCTCGACAACCAGAGAGTGCCCCCATGACAAAATGCTGACGGCGGTGATCAGTTGGCGGTCGGGAAACTCTTCGGGCAGGGGAGCGGTGACGCGAACGTTGACGTGGAGGTCGGCGTAGTCATCTTTGACCAGGGAGTACCACCCGCCGTCGATGCCAGACCAGTCAATCCTCTGGCCCATGAGACCTTGGAGGTGGGGCTCGCCGCACGTGTCGGTCCCTGCTGGGCACGCTGCGTTTCGTTCGAATATACAGGTGGGTAGGCAGGATCGAGTCATTAAGAAACGAGACAGCGAAAAACAAGGTTGAGATACCGCCTGGTATTGTCGCGACGTCTGCCTACACAACAGTCAAGTCCACAGCAATTACGGATGCACAAAACCTTCAACTTTAAGCGGTCTTGCTTCGCTACACTTGTATCGTATACTTGATATTACACAACATGGCCTTTAGAGTGCAAGGGCAACCTTAATGTTTGGTAGTTTGCCTTTTGCGTATCAATTGCACGGTTTCGTATGCGATAAGGCCTTTCAAGCACGGTATAGGAAACACCCTTATTGGAACACCACATCCATCTCCCCTGAACTGCAGTAGACGTCAAGAGCCCACCCATAAATCATCAGGAAATTGCTTTCATTCGCCGCACTATTTCTTGATCAGACAACAGGTCACCCCGACGCATAGTTTGTACCTAAACACACCTCAGGGACGAGCGAATTACGCCGACTCTCCACCATATTGAAGACACACGAGCTTTACTTGCGCCAACCGCACCTGTTTAAATTTAAACTTCGGTGGCACTGCCAGCCAGTCCTAGAGAACATCCGATGCCACCCTCCAACCGGACGCCGTATTCCTTAAGGGAGCCCCACCGAAAAGCTACTTAATCAAGTTAGGGGTTGCATAATTACCCAAAGCACAGTAACATCATGTTTAGGCGATGCAAGCGCAACATTGATGCAGTACGTTTGAGCGATCTCAACACCGAGCATACCATCGTTCTGAAAGTAAGCTAGTTTAAGTCCACAACAGGCGGGTTCGGGTGTTTATTTCAGAAGGTATGCTGTTGTCCGTACGGCGTGTGTCCTATTAAAGAAGGCAGCAGACGCTTTACAGAGAATAGTATAGTTGCTGCTGCTTCTGCTGAGTTTGTGGTGTTGCAGGACATGGCACTTGCAAATACGGAATGACATACAATGCCTGAGCACGGCATCTCGAACACAGAGATAGCAGCATTATTCTCACAGCATTCCTCTTGAAGGTTCCTTGGCGCAAGCCCGGCCTCTTCGAGAAGATGACGTCGAATCAAATCGCAGAATCCCGTTTCAGGGTTGCAAATGCCCAGGGACGAGTTCACGCAGCACCTGACAGCGCCCCTCTTGGCGCAGGTGCCCTTGTCCAGGCAAATGCCGAAGATTGATAAATCACCGGCGCTGTGTCGTTCAAAACAAGAAGGTGGTTTCAGCAAACATATCAAGGAAGGGTATGACAGTGGCGAAAGGTGCATGCGGCATGACACAGGTGGCAGAGAGTAGTGAGTACGGTAGTAGTACCATCTTGGATTTGGACTTTAACAGTTCAGGTGGACGTGGAAAGTGTGAGTGAAGGGTATTGCCGTGAGGCGCCACAGAACGAAACAAAAACAGCCGTAGTTTTTTCAGGGGACGTTGCTCTATCGCTGTGGGGGTACTACCAACACCACGCTCTTGGCGGTACGCGCCAAGATTCTCACGTGAAGCACAGCCTCAAAATGGGGCGTGCGCTCTCTGACGCCGAGAAGAGACGGGACAAGGGACAGGAGAAAAGTGAGAAAAAGGTTGACCTCGCATCGTTTCTACCTCGGGGAGGTATCTATCTGCTGGGCACACGGCGGACGGTGGACAGCAGTCAAGAGGGGGATATCAACTCCTCGAGGGTGATACCAGAGGTCCCACGAGAGGAGGACAAGTGAAGCGTTTTTCGACAAATGCGGAAGCGGTACAAAGGGGTATCATACAACATAAGTAGGCATGCATGTGGGTTGAGGGGACCAGGCGTGCGCATCACCCCCCAGTTTTAGTTGTGACAGAATTCTTACTCTATACTGGTAGAACTTAACGAATATTCAAGGTAGGTGTCCTGGATACTAAGCATCTGGGCAAACCTCTAACATAATTCGAACAATGAGGGTTAGACGTAGGTTCAACAATATACTATGTCTAAAACCTACCGTGGCTATGCCTTTGCAGGACATTCGTGTAAAGACGAATGTGGCAAGTACCGGTGACATAGAAAACAAACGTATACCCCTGGTATAGGCACGGTCTCAGGATTTGACAGTGGGCATGATATATGCTCGTCGCGCAGATAACCCAGCAACAATGTTGGGGTTTGGGACGCTGCGGTCGGCCGGGCTCGAGATATGCGACAAGAGACAATTAATACGTGGAACATGCAATGAGCTACATGTATAAAATACTGAAATTGTGGAGGTGTTGGCAACTAGGTACTGGCGTCCCCAGTGGCTCAGTTGGTAACCTCGTAAACCTTCTGACGACTAAGTTGCAGGTTCGAATCTCTCC
>JAYJMJ010000431.1:689081-700790 GCA_036873875.1 Laminaria ephemera | reverse complement strand
CTCATTACAACCCATCCCGAAACTCTCCACCTCCCCCGGTCTTCCTGACACCACAATTTATTATCTGAAAAACTCATAATTTCCACAGCTATCGGATATTGTCCCCGTGAAAAACGGGTTGTTGTATAGTTGCCGTACATAAAATCACCCTGGTGCTAACCCTGGTGTGATACGTTCAGAAACAACAACAATATGGAATTAATACCAATATTAACTAATACTCACAACGAAATCGGACTATCGTAAAACCTCTTAACATTCACATAAATCACCGGGTTGTCCCCGTCATAAACGGGTTGTATAGTTGCCGTGCATAGAATCATACTGGTGTAAATCCAGGTGTGATACGTTCAGAAACAAAAACAGTAGGAAATGAATACCATGACTAATACTCATAATGAAACTATTCAAACCACTAACATTCACATAAAACACCACCACGTGCCTGATCCCCATGATCTCTTTAGGTCCCGTACCATACAGGCAGTTACTGTGGACCCTATTCATTATGCGATCTAAACAACTGCCTAAACCCACCTGATCCCCGATCTCCTTGGGTCTAACACCATACGTGTAGCAACCCTATTTGCTATACGATCCAAAAACTACCTACAACCCCCCCCCCCCCCGCCCCCCCGCCCGTTCCCTCACCGGTAATAAGACTACATACATAAAGCTGGTGCGTCCCACAGCCATCATATTATGCGTCCCACGGCCGTCAGATTTTGTCCCCCTCTAAGAAGTTTATAGGTTCCGTGCACAGGTTGACTAGAGACCGACGTCTTCGTATCACTCTGTTGACCCCGGTGCTAACTACTGTAGTACTAAGGGGAGTCGCCGACCTATAATCCTTCATGAGGACATTGACATCCCGTAACACGCGTCATGACGACCTAAGAATGGTGTTACAACGCGCGTGGGCAGCACGTACTTAATACCTGCACCGTTGGAATGTAATTTGTGTTTGCGCCAAGAACTAACCGTCGTAAGTGTCTTGCTGTTCTCACCTTGAGACCTCGACGCAATACTAGAACTTCCGGTAAATCGGCGTAATTCATGAAGATATTTTGCTTTCGCTTGTCCCGTTGAAGTTTGACGCCGTTTTGCTTCACAAACGCCTGCGCGTGTACCGTGCTGCATATCTCGGCGCGGGCTCCCAGAGCGATGAGATGGTCTTCATTTACCTCGTGTACTGCGGGACCGTATCTCCTACATCCGGGTTGCTTCTCTTGTAGGGAGCAAGACACGGGATCGGTTGTAGACTACTGACGAGCGCGTCCTGTGTGGTGCACGGAAGGTGTTCGTTGCCCAGTAGACCCACAACGCGCTGCAGGAGGACGTCCCAAGCCGACTCGTCGATGACGCCGTCGGGAATTTCATCTGAGCGGAGTGTATGGAAGTAGAACATTGCGAAAGAAAGGGTAGTTAGGGGAGAAACGGCGTGAGAACATGACCAGAAAGGATGTCAGTACATAACAACGCTATGAAGCGTATATAGCAGCGGCGTGAAGTACATTTATCAGCGGCAGTAGTTCTAGCTAGTACCATACGAATGTGAACAGTAAGGACGTCGGTATATAGTGCAGACGGAGTGCGAGTACACCACCAGGCCGACCATAACGGCGCTATCAAGTGCAACAGCAGTAGTACGGTAGCAGCAATTCTAGTACGAGGGCAAAGAGAGTGCAACGTGAACAGACACTAAAAGCTAGATATTACCCAGTAGGTCTACTTCGCCTCACACACCCCTCTCTTAAACCGTACCCCCCCCGTGTATTTGCAGTTGACTTGGATTTGAATTTGGCAGCAAGCAACCGTGTAGTATTTTTGAAGATCATGACACTTGGAAGGCTGACTTATCTTGTTCTCGTAGTGGTTTTGGCCGTTAAGGATGGAGTACAGTTCACAGTTACTATCTCCTTGACAGTGGACGAGAACGCATGGTGCAGCAGGTGTGGTCTTCGAGCGAGGTGCACAGCGGATCTGGACGGCCTCGTCTTGTCCCTTCAGAGTCGACGAGTGCAACAGGATGCCCAAATGATTGATACCCGAAAGACGTTTCCTATGGCGCGTGTCGCCTAGAAATTGTTCGCAGTCGATGAGAGACATGGTGGCTAGAGATCGAGAGGGCTCGGCACGCTAGCTTAGAGACAGTAGAGAAGCAGCAGGAGGAGTAGTATTACAGGCACCTAGGAAGACCACCGCAGTAGCACCAAGGCAGGCGGATATCATTTTTTATCAGAAATGAGGTTCGACAGTAAATACCAGGTACCTGGTATTCGCCTATGAACGAGGGGCAGTGGAGGAAGTAGCCCCGGTAACCAAGAATTGACGAAACGAAAAAAGGAGCGATTTCATCCTGTAAAATCGAATATGGGTTTCAAGGAGATATGGAGGGATATCGTGTTCGGGACTGTGTGTGGTGCTCACATCACAGAGCACACCGCACAGAACACACACATGAGAGTAGCACACAGCAGAACACAGAACACCCAGACCAAACACGCAGCCCAGCAGCCGCACACAGAAGCACATAGAATACCCACACCCACACCCACACCAAACACACAGTACCGCAGCAGCACACAGCAGCATACAGAGCACCCGCAGCCACACGACACACAAATCACAGCAGCAGCTGGAGGGCCGAAACTAGGTGGCTCGCTACTGCTCGAAATCAGTTTACGGGAGATGTGTGTTGGTGGTAGTGCGTTGTCAGGGTGCTAGAGGGCCGATGCTTGGTGGTTCGCTACCGCTCGAAATAAGTTAACGGGGTATGTGTGTCCGAGGTAGTGCATTGGCAGGGTGCTGGTGGGCCGAACCTTGGTGGCTCGCTACCGCTCGAAATCAGTTAACGGGAGATGTGTTGGGAGTGCGTTGGCAGGGTGCTGGTGGGAGCAACTCAAAATAATGTGGTATGAGGTTTACCAACAACCATCACACTGCGACTAACATTATACCATAATATTATAATATGCCATCACTACGTATTATAATGTGAAGAATTCTTGCCATGACTGAGGATGCTGTATACAGTCGTAGTGGTGCGCTTTGACTTTTTATTCCAGTATTTTCTGTGTTATTTGTCGTGTTTCCGCGTTCCCTTTTATTTTAGGCGTACATCAGTAGATATATCAGGGTGTGCACGAACTCGTTGATTTCCCTTCCACACTCCCAGCAGAGCCCAATTAGCCGTAGACCCCCTGCTACTAATGATGAATGAGCATATATAGCGACCTGTGGTAGACGAAGTCGTTCGAGCAACCGGGACAGATATAATATGATTTTCCGGTTACGTTATATTCTCTTGAGTCTGCATGGCTGTGTATGATCTTTTCTTTTTGTGGCGACATTCTGTTCGGTTTCCTACTTCAAGTATTTATGCCTACGCAGTTCCCTGTTTTGTCGGTGAGTCAGCTGGCGAGCGAAGCGATCCCATTAAACATTACAATTCGACCAATTTTTTTATTTGGCCATGGCCTTGGGGTCGCTTTCAATAAACGTTACGCCGTCAGACGCAAAAGTATATAATAGTATTCAGAGTTCCTTTTCCATCTGTCAATGTGCAGCATGAGTTTCAACGTCAATTGCCCACAAACATTGCGAGAGAGTAGAAGGATTCCAAGGGTTATTCAGGTGATGGATTCAGTCGGTACCGGCATATACGTACGAAGTCGGTACCGGCATATATGTACGGAGCATCACATACCTGGTACCTGATATTAAAACTATTTTTCGGGGTTTGATCAAGCGACTTCTAATCTATACCACATGATTTGTTTTTCGGGTTTGATGCGGCGAGTACTGGGCTATACTATTAATATGTAGCTGTCGGGGTTAACTACTTCGAGTACTGGGGTACATTTACTATTTTCGAGTGTTGTTACGGCAAGCACTGGGCTATTCGCAGAATTTTCTAGGTTTGATACTGTTGAGTACTGGGGTATGCTGAGAATTTTTGACGTTTGAGACTGCGAGTACTGGGCTATACTCAGTAATACCCGAGGTTTGATGCTGCGAATACTGTTCTGTCTGTATAGTCCTAATCTGTAGGCGTAAAACCGAATGTTATCTTCGTCTTTTGGTGTTGTTGTTGTTGGTGTTGTCGTTGTTGGTGTCTGTTGGGGGGTACTTGGATTGGTGTGGCCTCGCGGATTGGCCGCCCTGGGGCGTTTCGGCTCCAGATTTCGACGTGGGTCCGGGGGGTTGGGCCCACACGAGGGCAAACGCGCCGTCTCTCGCTGAGCGGGACCACGCTCGTCTCGGCACAGGGGCTGCAAGAGAAGGGTCAACAAGGGTGCGGTTTCGTTTTCACTTGCCAATAGAGTTGGTCGAGCGCCACAGCTTCGGGGGGAAGAGCCCGTCCTCGCGCCGTGATTGCGGACGAGTGCAAGCCCGACGCGGACTCGGGCGCGCGCAGGCGTGTAGAGGAAACCCCTTTAAAATTGCAACCACGTTTTTGGGTACGAAATGCTTGAAATCAGGCAGGGATAATTGTAGAAGTTGGAAAAGGGTTAAGGAAGGAAGGAGGTGGCCGGTTTCGTGTCTCACCGTCGGGCGCTCGTGGACGGACGAAAGCGATAGAAAGGGGCGTCTCGCGCAGTTGCGGAACGCCTGCGAGCTTCTAGGTTCCGCTCCGAACGGAACCCCAAAGATCGTTATATACTGATATTCGTAACCCCAAGGTCTCAATATTTATGTCCATACATCCGCACGTCACAGGAACCCTTGCTAATTTGTTCACGGCATCTATGAGCCTCCGAACAAGCTCAAATCGCGCGCGCTTCCGGCGCGCACGCGGGCGACGGGCCTCCTCGAGACAGAGGGGTCAAGGCGCCCGGCCGCGCTGTACTCCAAAACGCGCCGGCAGAGGGAAGACGGTCGAGGTCCCAAGGGCACGGGGGGCAACGCACCACATGGTTTGTTTTTCATCGTGTGATACGAGTATGATCACATACTACGTACATACGTAGAACGTCGGTTTTGTTAGCAGGCCAAACTCGGATGTGGTGTTTCTCGTGCACCAATTGCATTGGTTTTGTGATTTTGCAGGCGATTGTGTAGTGCGATTTCATTGAATTGTTGGTGGTTTCTCAAGTTTGTTCGGGGTTATTTGTGCTTTGTTCGTGTGAGTTCGGGGTTTTCGCGAGTTTCAATGGTAATTTTCATGGATATTCGTGGTTTTCCGCGAGTATTTCGTTTTTTTGGCAGTTTCCCGCGATGTTTGATGGTTTTTCGTGTTCGTTCGTGTTTTTTGTGTGGTTTTGGTGGGGTCTGTCGAGTTTTCATGGTTAGTCGTGGGTATTCGTGGTTTTAGATGAGTAATTCATCGTTTCCCGTGGATTTCGTGGTCATTCGTGGATATAAGTACCGATAGTTGCTTCGTGATACTTCGTGGGTATGTTGTGGTAATTCGTGGGTATTCCCGGTTTTGCGTGACTTTTCGTGAGTGATTAGTGTTGTTTTGTGATTTATAGTGCCTCTTACGTGAATGGTCTTGGGTTTGAGTGGGCATTCGATGGGTTTTCGTCGGGTTTCGGGTATTTTCGTGGGTTTGGTTGGTTTTGGTGTATTTTCGAGTGTTTTTCGTGATTTTGGCCATCTTCGTCGATCGCGCGCCGTCCAGCGCTCGGTCCGTCAGTCGATCGGTGAGTCAGTCGGTCGACGTCGTCGCTCGGTTGATAGGGGTCTTGTACATTATTTGCTTTTCTGGTCGAAATTGCTGGAACCTTCCATCGAAGCTTCTACTACTTCCATGGAAGCTTCCATGGAAGTAGTAGAAGCCTTGATGGAAGTAGTGGAAGCTTCCATAAAATCCGTGGAAGTAGTAGAAGCGTCCATGAGCGTGGTGGAAGCTTCCATGGAAGTGGTGGAAGCTTCCATTGAAGTGGTGGAAGCGTCCATGGAAGTAGTGGCAGTAGTGGAAGCTTCCAGCAAGGAAGCTACTGTGAAGGTTTTGATGGAACTTTCCGCGGAAGCGTCCATGGAAGCTACCACGGAAGCTTCCATGGAAGTGGTGGAAGCCTCCAGCGACGCTGTCATGGAAGTTGTAGAAGCTTCAACGGAAGCTGCTGCCATGGAAGTAGTGGAAAATTCTGTGGAAGCTTCCACAGAAGTGCTGGAAGCTTTCACAGAAGCGCGGATGGAAGCTTCCGTGGAAGCTATCACGGAAGTCAGGTAAGCTTTCACGGAATCTTCTATTTGTTTACTTCCATGGAATTTTGCGGAATCTTCCGTGAAAGTAGTGGCAGTTCTCACGGAAGCAATGGAAGCTCTCGTGGAAGCAACTTCTACTGCTTGAGTGCACTTCCATAGAAGCGTCCGTGGAAGCTTCCATGGAAGGCTGAATCGCTTCCATGTTCGTATATGCAACGTTGAACTACTTCCGTGGAAGCTTCTATAAAAGAGGTGGAATCTTCCACGAGAGTACTGACGGTTTCCGTAGAAGTGCTGGACTCTTCAACGGAAGTACCTACTGGAAGCTTCCATGAAAGTACTGGAAGTGTTCATGGAAGTACTGGACATTTTCATGGATTTACTGGAAGCCTGCATGGAAGTCCTGATCGTACTGGAAACTTCCATGGACGTGGTGGAACTTCCACGGAAGTAGTGACGCGTGCTACGATAGAGGTAGCACTTTTTGGCTGAAACGTTTTCTGAATGACGGGGCTCCTTAACCCAAAATCGTCGAAATTTTGTTCTTTTTTTGGAATAATTTTCGTTGTATACCTAGGCCAGGGGATTGTTCATCGGGTAGCACTCACTGCTATTTTTCTCCAAATCAATTTTTGGGAGAGGTATAGAGCTCAAAAAGTGAGCAGCCTCAGAAACAAATTGGCGCACCTCTACCGTAGCATGTGCCTGGTCGAAGCTTTCGAAGCTTTCGAAGCTTTTGAAGCTTCCATCAGAGTATTGAAAGCTACCAGGGAAGTGCTGGAAGCTTCCATGGAAGTACTGGAAGTTTTCATGCAAGTACTGGAAGCTTCCATGGAAGCACTACTGGATGTTCTCATGGAAGTACTGAAAGCTTCCATCGAAGTGCTGGTAGCACTGGAAGCTTCCAGGGAAGCACTACTACTGGATGTTTTCATGGAAGTACTGGAAGCTTCCATCGAAGTGCTGGTAGCACTGGAAACCTCCATGGAAGTGATGGAAACCTCCACGCAAGTGGTGTAAGCTTCCATGGTAGTGGTGTTAGCCTAACCCCAACCTTAACTCGAACCCGAAGCCTGACCCTAACTACTACCATGGAAGTTTCCAGCACTTCCATGAAAGTTTCCATGTCAGTCCTATCGAAGCTTCCATTTCGGCAAGGAGACATTGTTCTATGGGTCCTTCTGTTACTTCCGTCGAAGCTACCGTACAAGCTTCCGCTACTTCCACGGAAGCTCCGACGAAATACGATGGAAGCTCACATGGAAGCTGCTTATTATGTGGACGTAGTGGAATATTCCATGGAAGCAGCGGAAGCTTCCGGCGAAGCTTCGATGGAAACTTTCGTGGAAGCTTCCCCTACTTCCACTACTTCCATGGAAGTGGTGGAAGCTTCCATGGAAGTGTGGAAGCTTCCAACAACTTCCACGAAAAAAGCAAATCATATATGTACAAGACCGGTTGATAGTAGTTGGCGGCCTAGGGCCGCTATCGTCACTCGCGCCGTCGCTCTGTTGGTCACCCGCCGTCGCCCTTGTACGCAATAATTTCGAGGTCTGACTGCGAGCACTGAGGTCTAGGAAGTATTTCCGGGCTTTTGATACTGCTAGTACATGGGCATACCCATAATGTCGGCATGCCCGATGGTCTAGTGGGTTAGCCCCGTAACCACTAAGGTCAACTTCGCTGGTTCGAGCCCCTCCGAGCGCATACTCGTACTCGTAGGGACTTTTTCTTGTACTAAAAAATGGCTTGCGGAAAGCGCGAGAGCGTGAGCAGGCAAAAGCCGATGAAAATCGACGAGCGTTGGGAATGCTGAACCCTCTGCGCGATAAAAAGGAAGGCACGTACCGGGGGGGAGAAGGGACGACACCTGTGACCACGGCTTGTCTTGAAGGTGGAAAGTAACAGTGACATTAAAAAAAAAAAAAAAGACCCTGGCATCCCTACAATGCCGGGACGGAGCACATCGGGTTTTCACCAACTAGGCAGACATCGCGTGCACAAAGCGCAAAGCGCTGTGAGGTGTTCGGCGAGTCTCATGAAGGGTGAGCTGCATCCTACTAAGAAGATTGAAGTGGACTTCGGCACGTTGTGCGTACTTTCTTGCACATGGGTGACAGCTTCGAACGAATTAATTTGTTTTCTGGCGTGGCCGCTTTCAGAGACAGCAATGGGTATACTGGTACTTTGTAGCTGCCTCGTGGATGCCTTACCGTATACATACTACGTCGTATCATCCCGCTTGCGCGGAGTTAAGGTTCTGCACCACGCACAATATGATCCAACTCGACCACCATCTCGGTTACCGCCAAAACATAAAAACGAAAAAATAAATGACGGTATCCTGGTTGTCTAGCTCACGTAGTGAGAGGCGTGTTTTACAGCGTTGTTGCCGACCGACGCCAACCCCACGGGGGGGGCGGGGGGCGGTGGCGGCGGGGGGGGTAAGCGGCACCCGGGTACCGCCGTATGTACCAGTTTTCCTATTTTGTATTTCTACTCACCAGTCCATCCCCCCACCCCCATGTCCCTACCGTCGAACTTCGTATTTTGCCGCATCCTCCTTGCTGCGTCGCGCGTTCGCAGCTGCTTGGTGCCCTACTGCGTTCGACTACGCGGGCGCATACTCGCCCTGAACAACGAGCGCCGGGAGGCGGCGATGAGCGGCGAAAAGCGCTCGGCTTCGAGCGGCTGGAACCACGGCCGCCAGGTAAACGAACAGCACATGAGGGAGTTTTGGCGGTTGGCTCCCCTCTATGCCACCAGTGGCCCAACACATCGGCCGGAAATCTTCAGATGAGCGTTCGTTCTCTCACACGCTGAATGCGCTCTTCAGGTCTCGACGAATGGCCTACAAAGTCTTCCACCTGCGTACCAGCCACCCACCCCCGCGTCCCCCGACCCCCACCCCAACCCCCAAACCACTCACCGACAACGGCTGACCAGTCATGACCATCCACCGCACCAGGTCCTGATGCCAGTCGCCGCAATCCCGCTCGCCCACACGCGCCCCCGTCCCCGTCCCCGTCACCGCCTCCTCCACCTGTCCCGAGGCCGCCGTAGGCAGGCGGGAGGGGACAACGACAGCGGCGGAAAAGCCGCCGCGACCGACCCGCCCTCGCCCTCCTCCCGCCCCCCGAGTTGTACTAGTAGCTTTTTGGCGTGCCTTGTAACCCTCGACTTCGTCGTTCGTCTCTCGGTGGCCCGGGCGAAAAGTTTTCAGTTTTCCGGTACGCCATCAGGTTAGATGGTTTTGGTTTCTTCCATGTGTTCTATAAAAGTATATATGTTGTACCTGGTGTACTAGGTATATTTTGGCACGCATGCTGTTTGGTTGCATGCTGCTTGTACACACGTGGTTTGTAAATACATGCAGTACTGGTCCCTCTTTAGTGCCGGTATGTGCCAGCCGGAAATACCGGCGCTATAGCGGCAACTGGCTCTACTACGCATACTGCCACCACAGCTTGTTCCCATCGGTGCCAAGCGATTTCACAGGCACTATAGCGGGCAACCGGCACTATAGAGGGTTCTCTGCTGTACGCCGTTTGCACACACGCTGGTTGCACGCGGCGAACCCTGAGGGCACTGGGGTATAGCGATCAGATTTTCGCTCTGCTGCTGTGTCACACCTCGCACCACGCCTGGTCACAAAGGCCAGCGAAAGAAAAGCGAGCGCCCCTGGCTCTCCTCCCCGCAAGCAACAGCAATCGCGCTTCAAGCTTAAGGCTTTCCCTTAGTGACAGCCGCTGCGTTTTTGCGTGTGCGTTCACAGCCGTGGTCCCTCAATAGTACGGTGCCTTGCCAGACGACAATAACCGCACTAAAGTGGGACCCCGAACTATCACGGGATAGTGCGGTACACTGTAGGACGAGGTTGTGGCAAGCGATTTACACCGCACAAAAAATGGGGTCCCGCACTAAAGGGTATCGCACCAACGCGGGAACACGACTGCAAATGCATGTGTTCGCCTGTAATCTCTCTTGCGTCACCCTCGGGATATTATAAATGCAAGTGTTCGCCTGTAATCTATCTCTCTTGCGTCACCCTCGGGATATTATAAATGCATGTGTTCGCCTGTAATCTCTCTTGCGTCACCCTCGGGATATCAAGTCACACATCGCGAAAGGGAACCTTGCAAAGGTATGTGCTTGGGGGTACGCGGGTAACCAACCCGGGCATAATACTCGTAGGGCGTATGCGATTTCCAAATTATGTTGGGTTGGAAAACGTAAATAGTTACTGAAACCGACGAACGTCATAATCCAAGGCCAACCAACCCACGAACAAAGTCGGCTAGAAATAAAAAAGTGGTGGTAAAACATATTTCTAGCCTAATTTTTCGCTGTTTCTCGTCGGTTGGGTTGGCCTTGGATTGTGGCGTTCGACGGTTTCAATACTATTATTATATGTTTTCCTACTCAACTCCTACCCAACCAAAGTTGGTATCTCGCAAACACCCTAATGTATCGACTGGTGCATAGTACCCTAACCATCACCTGCCCCCAACACCACACCCGTAGCAATATGACATAAACTGGGATGGAGACAATACTTGGGTAGTCGAGTAGCTTTTAGAATAGCACCAAATACCTTTCATACCCGTGTTCACCCGGGTAGAACGGGGTAGAACCCTACCAACGGGAAAATGGTACCCATATTTCCCACGCCCATTTCCATACCCGGCATATTACATAATCTGGAATCGAGATAATACACCCGGGTAGTCGGATAGCTTTGAGTAAGTGACCAAATGCCATACCCGAACATCTACCTAACCTACTCAACACTAGGGCTCTTAGTTGGCCGGACTTCACGGGTAGATATTAGTTGGGTGGGAGAGTAAAAGCCAACTAACTGACTTAGTCAACATTAATAAACACTACCAGGTATCAATAAGTCGACCCACAAAATGCGCCAGTCAGATGCACAGACGCAGAACTCCGCAAAAATGACCACACGCAACGAACTGTAAATACCTGGCCAACTAATAAAAAGATGCCGACTTATCGTCAGTCAACCCACAGCCCTAACCACTTCTCACATAAGAATCCAGCCTTCATCAGTACTTACGTTTCTTACTTCTACAGTACAAAACTGACCGATGTAAGCCCGTTTGTAACAAAAAACACTTGAATATAAGGTGTCTGTACGGTATTGGCATCTCATCCCACAAGCAGCAAGTTTCCTGATCGTCGTCGTATCGGCTCACCTGTTGGAGACGCATTTGCAGGACAAGGGTTTCCTGGATCTGCTCTTGGGATAGGTTGACCGGCATGCCGGGGATGACTCGCCCGGCAGCCCCTGGCGCGGCTTCGGCTTGGCCGTCGGCCGACCACCTGAACAGCCAAAAGCAGGGGCAAATGCAGAGCTGTGAATTAGCTGACGATGACGTAAGTCGCCCACTACCAGTAGATATTAATTGGCGTATCATAAGTAAACAGAAAAAAAAGTTTCACAATGGTTGGGCTGTGATTCGGCTGACTATACATAAGCGACAAACTATTAGTTGGCTTGGTACTACAGTTAGTTGCGCGGGGGGGGGGGGGGCG
>JAYJMJ010000431.1:602773-614154 GCA_036873875.1 Laminaria ephemera | reverse complement strand
ACCTGCTGCCTGCGCTCCTCGTTGACACCACCGTGTATGCATACCGTGTCCCCTTTACCCCTTGCCTCTTGCCGCCCGCCCCCCAGGCCCCCCCCCCCCCCCCCGCCTCACCCCCCCCTCTCATATTTCTGTTTGGATTTTGCGTTTATGCTGCGGGTATATGTTACCCCCCAGGAGCTCGCGACAGCTCTCGACATCACCGAGGCACAGGTGGGCCGCCTTTTGAGATGGTTAGACGGATGCGACTCGACGGACAGGCTGCTCGCTACGGGGGGCAGCCTAGGGGAGATGCTACCGTGAGTGCTCTTGGATAGTGATATGCACGTTTATATCGCTGACGGCGTCAAAAAAGAGGGATCCGTTTCGAAGTGGCTGTCGTGAGTCCTCCTTCAATGGCATTTTCATCGGGCAAATTCGAGCCTCTAATTTTACCGGCGCCAAAGAAGAGGGACCCGTTCGAGTTGGCTTCCTTAACCCTCCTAGCACTAGAACGCTACAGGGCCCATGAAATGGGCCCAAATTTATGTGGTATTACTTGTTTTTAGAGGCATGCTATTTGAGTGGACTTTGAATGCCCCGTTTACCACGCCAAAGCTTTGAACGGTGGTGTACCGTCTGCTGTGGTGGGCCCAAAGAGTCTGGGCTCTTTTGACATGGTCGTATTGCGGAGGACCTTAGTAATGAGGACCTACGATACACACAAAAACCTATATATTCCCCTATTTCTACTAACCAGATTTGTGGTCCTAATTACTACGTACCCCCGTATTAGTTGGGTTTTTTTTTTGTTTCCGAGTGGATGCTAAGAGGGGTAAGTGGTCTTTGATGACATTTTATGCGAGTTATCATTTTGACGGCCGGCGCCAATGATAAGAAACCCTTTTGAGTTGCCTGAAGCGTCCGCCGATCGCCAACGCACACAACTTGACGACAGTTACACACATGTTTGCAATGGTTCAGACAGATCAGATCCCCATTCATGATCTGTGTCTCTCAGGGTTGGACAGATCCCTGGTCTATATGATCTGCATGGCTTATAGATATTGTTGCCGGGTGAGAGGCGGATGATCTGAACGATCTGGCTCACGTTTCCTGGGTGGCATATGTGCTACACAGATCCTGCACAGCATATCATAACGACAGATATAGGATCTAGATGATCTAGATCATGATCTGTCCGATGGGTGCAATGGTTGGACGGATGCGAGTTGACGGGTAGACCGCTCGCTACGGGGGGCAGCCTGGGGGAGATGTTACCGTGAGTACCCTTAGACTCGCATAGCTAATTTTGACGGCGCCACAAAATCGGGACCGTTTTCTACTACTTGGCTGCCTTGGGTCCTCTTGACTCCTCGTTCAGTGGCATTTTCATCGAGCAATTTCGACCTTGTGACTTTGCCGGCGCCCAAAAAGAGGGACCCGTTCGAGTTGGCTGCCATGAGTGCTGTTTGGCGGCTTTTTTTACGAGCGAATGCAAGCTTCTAATTTTGATAGCGCCAAAAAATAGGGACTCCTTTTTGAGTTGCCTAAAGCGTCCGCCGACCATCATCGCATTCAAATTGGCGACAGTCAGTTACACGTTTTTGCGATAGTTGGACGGATGCAAGTCGACGAACAGACCGCTCGCTACGGGAGGCAGCCTCCTAGGGGAGATGTTACCGTGAGTGCCCTTAGATCGAATTATGCGGGTTTCTAATTTTGAAGGCGCCACAGCATCGGGACCGCTTTCTAATTGGCTGCCTTGAGTCCTTTTTTTTACCGTATGGCATTTTCATTGAGCACATTCGACCATCTAATTTTGATGGCGCCTATAAAAGAGGGACAAGTTTTGAGTTGCCTGCCATGAGTGCTCTTTGGCGGCTTTTTTACGAGCGAATGCTAGCTTCTAATTTTGATAGCGCCAAAAAAATGGGACCCCTTTTTGAGTTGCCTAAAGCGTCCGCCGATCATCAACGCATGCAAGTTGACGACAGCAGTTACACGTTTTTGCGATAGTTGGACGGATGCGAGTCGACGGACAGACCGCTTGCTGCTGGGGGAAGACCGTGAGTGCTCTTTCATGACCTTTAACCCCTTCACAAATATGTCAGGAGACGGCAATTTCGTCCATTGACAGACCCCGTCAAGGCAAACGCCTTGATAACCTTAACGGCTTAAACTCGGGGACACCACAAAAAAATCCCCTCTTTTAGGGAAACGCCTAACCCTATTTTTGAAAACGCATAACAAATGTGTTTTCAGGGGTCCAAAACATGTACAGATCGCTCAGATCCTTCAGATCAGCCCCGTATTGTACAAAATGATCTATGTGATCTGTACGATGATTTGATCTATCCGACGTGTGACATAAATGCTGATCCTCAGGGGGCCCAACGCTTTCGAGGACGACATGCGCCGTCTGGATGCGGAGGCAGAGCTAGGCCGACTGTTCGGGGGGCTTAAACCACAGGAGGAGCAAGTGGTGAGATGTTATTGTTATTGTTATTGTTGCCATGCGACAGTGTGTAGCATGAGCGTTAAAGTCGATCACGCACAAACAATCCCAGAAAGAAGGAAAACTAGATGCATTTATGTCTGTCTGCCTCCGTTCTGTACCTACTTCTGGCTTAGCATCGATCTGATCCACCTGCTGCCCTTGCTATAAAATGTGTACCTGGGATCGTACTGTAAATATTCGATGATAATTCGCGATTGTTGTCAGTGCTTTTTAACAGTAAAACCAGCTCTCAACTATGTGTTTATTACATGTACGAGTACTGGTACTGCACGGTAGTAATACACGGCGTTAGAGCTGAGCCGGCTGCTCGGGGAGCTTAAATCACAGCAGGAGCAGGTGGTGAGATTTGCCGTAAACGTTTAATACTCCCATGATACTGCACGAGTTTTTTTGTACTTTTTTTAAGTAAAACCAAGTTTTTAGTCGTTGTGTATAACATACCAGGGTACCTGGTACAACCAGGGTTCCTGGTTTAACATGCATTACATGCCTGGTACGATATTACAACGCAGTAGAAATGCACAACTTACTGCTGTGGTTTATGGTTTTATTTGCGAAACTATACCAACTTCAAAGCGTAAACCTCAGGAGGAAGTGGTGAGATACCAGGTATGATAACCTAAACTATAAAGTCGTTTGGGCTGGTCGGTGTTACTTGCCAAGCTACTTGCGCGATAAATAAAGACTTTGTTTTTTTTCAAGATTTGTTTCCCTCTTTTCAACTTGCGACACACCCAAGATTTCAAGCAACTACATCCCGAAGGGGAACCTTGTATACTGTACATATTCGATGACAAGCACGGGTTTTTTAGCACTAATGAAGTAAAACCCGCGTTAAATGTGTCTGTTACATATACTGGTATTGCAGTACGATTTTAATACGCACTATTAAGAGGTGGGCTGGCTGCCCAGGAGGAGGAGCAAGTGTTGAGATACTGTACATACAAGATACCAGGTATACTATAAATATCAGCTGATAATATTCAATACCTGGTATTCAATATTCAATGATAATAGATCATGCACTTATGTTTTTTAAAGCCGCTGAGGGTAAAAACCCCCACGAGTTAAGCTGGAAAACATTTGTTACGACCGAAAATTCTACTGGTAGTCTAGTCTAGACCGTTCGTGTCATCTTTAATGTGGACGGCTGTGGACTGTGGCTCTTTGATTTCCTCTGGTTTGCAGGCTGTATGTTTCATATTATATATATACTTGTAGTATACCATATCGACGCCAATATGAAGCCCCTATTCTGTGAGAGGCTCCCAATTGACGTGGCAGCGTTTCCCCGCTGCCAGGGGCATTTTTCTTATATGCGATGTGGGGCAAGGAGAGAGCCTTCCTTCACGTTTTTATCGGTGAGGGACGAGAGAGTGTCAAAGAGCGCGCAAGGTGATCTCTGACATGGGCATATCGGTCTCGTTGTGTACCGAATGTGCTGAGGTGATCGGAATATGTTCGGAAGGATTATATCGTCGGTTGGATCTTCCGACAATATATGTATGTGTGACGATCATTCTACCAGTAGTGGAGGCATACGGATAATAGTGAATCTTCCTAAGGTAGCTATTTACGCACTCTGGTTGGTCAAGGGTAATCTTAGAAGCGGCTCAACCAACCTAGGGTCTCTCCACACCACAGCATCCCAATCCCACCGAATCAATCTACAGTCTTTCCAAGAGTCAACCTAGAGCCTTCACAAGCCACAGCATCCAAGCACAGGTCACCCCAGAGCGTTAGGATGAGGGTTAGGGTTCGGGTCGGGTGGTCGACTTTAGGCGCTACGGCCAAAACCCCCGTAAAGATTCACTATCAATAGGTGTCGAGGCCTCGAAATGGAAAGCTCGGATCTCGCTTGCAGTATTGAACCGACAATAGGTAAAAAAAGTGGCATGGACTCCAACCGTATCCGGCAAAAAAATAAAAATTAGGGGAAAAGAGCAGAATACATCTACATAATAAGCCTAGATAAAAGGTGCAAAAAAAAACAATCGGGCTTGATTTGAGTTTTTTTCGAGAATTCATTATTTTTTTGTGGCACGGACTCGTACCGTATCCCCCCTGGGGTTGGTGCCTCGATCGCTGGAACTGGATTGCTCGGCTCTCATAGAAAGCGTAGTCGTCCACGATGGAGGTCACGTGCTTGTGGCCGTGGAACGCCTTCAACAACTGCAAACCCTGCTCGAAGGGCACCTCCTGCCAAGCGCGGCACGAGGTCGCGAGCACAAAAACAAAAAAAGACACCAAAAGCAGTTTATTTGTCAGCTTTCGCAATACCGTACCGGCACGCTCATACAACCAAAGACAGTTTGTTTCTTGCCAACAAAAGACAGTCTGTTTCTTGCCAACTTTCGATGGATGCAACGCCACACTAAGACACAAAAAACAAAAAAAAATGATTGCCGGCTTTGTGCACTACCTACCGTCGGAAAAAGGACGAGATTGTGTATTCGTTTTGCATGAGAATTAATTATGCACTGTGGAAGTGATACGTAGCCTTTACGGTGTTCTCAACCCACAAATCGTACCAGATAAAGCACCAAATACATTTGGATTTTTGAGGTGGTCCGCACATTTTTCTCAGTTTTTCCAAAACGCACGGCGAAGCCGCGCTCAGGTCGGAACCTTAGCCTGGGCTAGGGTAGGGGTTAGGGTCAGGGTTAGGGTCAGGGTTAGGGTTGGGTTGGGTCGACGCCCTCTCGCGATTTGTAAAAAACACAAAAACACAAAAACACGAAAACCAGCCTAAAAAACTCTATAAAGTGAAAACACATATTTGGTACTTTATCTGGAATGATTTGTGGGTTAAAGACCGGTAAAGGCGCCTGTAGTCGTCACATTTACCTTCCGACATTATTTCCCCTATGTAAGGCCCAAAGGGTAACATACGAGGTGCCAGTTTTAGCGTATCCGGGGCGGTCGGTCAAGGGGTCGGACCGCCGCCTCCCATCACAGCACACTTTCACACATCCAACAGATCACGATCTAGATAATCTATTAATAGCTTCTATATCTATCGATGTGATACGCTCTGCATGATCTATGCAGTACAGATCCAACTCAAGAAACATATGCTAGATCACGCAGATCATACGGCTACCACCCGGCTACATGATCTACATAGGCCATGCAGATCGTATACACCAGGGATCTTATCTGTCCGACGTGCCCACTTGTTCTTCCCACCCACCTGCGCATCCTTGCAAGCGGCCACGGGCTTGTTGTTGCTGTTCGGGATGGTGATGTGCTGCAGCTGCCGGTTAGGGAGGTCCTTCGCGAATATCCACTTCACGGGGAAGTGAGTGCGCCACCGCTCCTGAAAATTACGACCCTGGGAAATCGTAGTCCAGAGAGAAACAACCGAAAAGAAAAAAACACGTAACATGGTGATGAGAGAAGGGAAAACCGAAAGGTAACTTACATACAACAAGATAATGTGAGGAGAGGAAAGGGTAAGGTGACCCAAGGTGTTAACTCAAGGTGTTACGTATCACACCTAAAATATACCAGGAAAAAACGAAATACTCGCGCATAGGCGAACGTTCTCCGCCAGCGCTCGAAGCAATTACGGCCCTGGCATACCCAGTAGATAAAGGGCCAAGCCGAAATACGGGGAGGGCGGGGGGGGTGGAGATGCGAGGGGTGAAACATCGCAAACCTGTTGTTTTGGAACTAGGGCGTTTGCGATATATATACCAAATGGGGTTGGGTAGTTTTTTTTTTCTGAACACACTCTTTTCGAGGGTTGGGTTGACCTCGGATTGTGACGAAACAACTGTAAAACAAATCCCATCAGTAAAACCAGGAGCCTGTTATTTGGCGAGGAGTAAATAATAAACTCTCATTCGCTTCCAAAAATATAGAGTAGTTTCCGACAGGAAGATGTGGGGAAAGCAGAATAAAAAATGTTGGAACAACAAAAGCTCCATCCGAATTTAGCCTTCTAAAATCGATTTCCACCACGAAGACCAGCAGAAGTTGACAAAAGCAGGGAGGCGTTGTTACCTTCTTCCCGCCGACGTTGAGCGGTCCCATCAGCTGCGCCACGCCGCAGAACTGTGCCGATTGGTGGACTGAAAAGAACAAGAAAACGGGCGGCTTCTTCTTGCGACCACCAGATTTGCCCGCCCCCCCACCTCCCGCCGCCGTCGCTGACACAACCGCTCCCCCCCCCGCTGCTTTCCCAGCCGCCCCCTTCCCTCCCTTATCCGCGCCGTTGTTAGTCTGCTTGCCTTTCGCCTTGTCACCAGAGGCAGCGGTAGTCCCTTTAGGGGGCGCCGAAGTCTTGGCCGCAGCTGTAGTGCCGGTGGTAGCGGTAGCCGTAGCTGTGGCGCCGGAGGCACCTTTTCCTTTCCCACCCTTCTGCTTCGACGCACCGCTTCCTTCCCCGCCACCAGCAGAAGCACCACCAACACCACCACTAGCAGCAGCAGAAGCAGCACCAGAAGCAGCAGAATCGGCACCCCCACCCTTCATACCACCGCCCTTCTTGCCTCCTCCACTACCGCCAGCCGCGGCCACAACTACCGCAGCAGCAGCAGCCGCCACTTCCTCGTCAGCATTATCCCCCTCCGTCGCGCCATCCCTGTCAGTCTTAGCACTCTCTTCAGACGCGTCATCTTGTACCGCGTTAGCATCACCTCCAATCCCCGAACCCCCCCCCGACCCCGCCTCCGCCCCCACCCCCTTCACCCCCATCCCCGCCACATTCTTCGCTCCCACCCCACCCGCGCTACTGCTGCTGCTGCTACCTCCAGCGACATCCCCACTCGAAGACGCCCCCGCGGCATCAACGACTGTCGCTTTCTCGGATGGTGCATCAGCAGAAGAATCCGCAACAGCAGCAGCAGTAGTAGCCGCGGCGGTTTCTCCCTTCTTGGCTGGTTTCGCTTTCTCCGACTGAGTGTCGGCGGCAGCTTTTTCCGTCTCTTGCTTATCAGCGGCCGCTGCTACATCCGCCCCGTTAGCAGCTGCTGCTGCTGCAACATCTACTGCTCCCTTACTCCCCGACTTCTTCTTTTTCTTTTTCTTCGAAGAGGTAGATGTTGTCGTCGATGTCGTAGGCGTTGCCGACGCCAAAGAAGAAGTAGCTTCGGTAGCAGCAGCCCCCTTAGCAGACTCGGCGGAAACAGGCGCCGCCGCTTCCGACGACGCCACTGTGAGGGAACCAGAAGCAGGAGCAGCAGCAGCAGTACTAGCACCAGCCGGAGCAGAAGAGGCATCACCCGCAGAGGAAGTTTTGACACCAGAAGCAGGAGGAGGCTCAGTGGCGGCGGCGGGAGCGGCAGGAGCGTCACCCTCTCCGGTAGCCGCGGTACCTCCGGCGTTGTCGCCAGCGGGCGAGGAGGAAGAGGGCGTAGCCGCGGAACTCGCCTTGCCTGGACAACGTAGAAAAAAACAGAAGCAGCAATACATTGTTCATGCCTCGAGGCAGGGAACAATAACACACCCCAAAACTTGTTTTACACTCAGCAGCTGAAACCATGGCCAACGGCAACAACAGCAAAAACACGACACTAACAGCGACAACGAAAGCAACAAAAACACCAACACCGACATATATAAACATTAACAGAAACACTAACACTTACACCAACTCAAGAGCAATACTCAAATAAACATCAACAGAAACACCAATAACACAACAAGACCACCGACACCACCACCAATACCAATACCAATACCAACACCAGCACCAAAATCAACACCAATACCACCTTCACCTTCACCGCCACCTCACCACCACCACAAACACCAACATCAACAGTACACACCACACCCACACCCCACATCCCCGGACCCAACCCCACCACACCAAAAACAGTCCATACCCATCCCAACTCACCTCCCTTCCCACTAGCAGTAGCCTCCTTTCCATCCTTCCCTTCCTTTCATCCCTCTCCTTATATTTTCCTTCCTTCTTATTCTTTCCTCTCTTCGTCCCTCCGTTGCCCTTTCCTTCCTTCTCTTCCTTGCCACCACACCACAATAAAACAAAACCACACAACACAAACGCTATATACTAAACACAACCCATGTCTTATCCCAGCTCACCTCCCTTCCCTTCTTTTGCCTTCTTGCCTTCCTTCCCTTTCTTCCCCTCCTTCGTATCCTTTCCTCCCTACCGTTCATTGCCTTCTTTTTTATCCTTCCCCTCCTTTCTATCTTTCCCACCAAACCAAACCACACCACAATAAAAAAAACGATTACGCGAACATTCCTATCCCAGCTCACCTCCCTTCCCTTCTTTTGCCTCCTTGCTTTCCTTTCCATCCTTCCCTTCCTTCCCGTCCTTTCCTTCCTTCTTATCCTTTCCTCCCTTCTTATCCTTTCCATCCTTTCCCTTGCCGTTATTGTTGGTCCTAAGGCTCTCCATCCAGACAGCGTCAAGGCGGCGATTGCCGTTGTCAGCCCCAGACCAGATACCGTTCTTAACGGAGCGGTGGATGTCGTCCTCGGAGAAGGTCTTCATCACAAAAAATCTGCCGGAAAATTTGCACGAACGTTGTAAAAAAGCAAGAATTTTGTCCAAAACAGTACGAATGTCGTCAAAATGTTAAAAAAACAAGAATGTGGCAAAAAAAAAATTAGGGGGTTGTGTGTCGAAAATAGTGTACATTCCGTTCTTAAGGGAGCGGTGGATGTCATCCTCGGAGAATGTCACCACGAAAAACCTTCAATTTTTGCAACAATGTTGTAAAAAAAAGCAAAAACATGTTAAAAAAAAAAGCAATAAGTTTGTCTAAAACAGCAAGGGTCTGGTCCAAAACAGCAAGAATGTTGTATTACGAAAAGAATAAAGCGTTAACGGTGTAAAAAAATAGCAAGAAACTTGCTGTCGTTCTTGGTTCCAAGGGCTCTCCATCCAGACAGCGTCTAGGTGGCGATTGCCGTTGTCAGCCACGGATCAGACTCCGTTCTTAACGGAGAGGTTGATCTCATCTTCCGAGAAGGTTTTCACGACGAAAAAAACGCGGGAAAAAAAAAAACAATGTTGAAAAACAAGCATGTTGTAAAAAAAAAAAAACGTTTTTTTTGTCCAAAACAGCATTTGTTTTCTTTTTTGGTCGGAAAAAGCTAGAATGCAAAAAAAAAAAAGCGAGAACGTACTGTAGTACAAAAAGAAACAAGAATGTTGTAAGAAGAAAAAAATACAGGGAGCTCATAAAACAAATACCCTGGTACAAGGTATAGGCATACAAGGCTAGGGGGGAAAGAGCAGAGAATGGAAATACGCCTAGTACGTAGCCGATTCTCACCGACAGCCTTCAGTGGCAGCCTCCACAGGGTTGAAGGAGGCCGGGTTGATCAGGGACAAGTGGGCAGGAAGCTGGACGGGCATGAGCGGCATAAACGCCTTACGGTTTCAAGGATTTAACGGCGGCGGGAAGGCAGCAGCGGATAGGATAGGGGGACGGGGAGGGGGGGGGGGGTTAGGGCAGCCACAATTTCAAAAAGGTGTCCGAAGTACAAGAACAATGCCCCCTCTGGCCATCACAAAGAATACCACCAAGGTACCTGATACAACTTTTTCCACACATCAAACACCAGCAATAGAGGGAAACAACAGCACAGCACAGCACAAAACATATTAAACCATTATTTTTACCCATCGACATCCTGCACATCCAATGTCGGTGCCGATTGTTCCTCCATAAGAGACACAAGTCCGGTGGTCACACAGACAGCCGAGCACATTAACACAGCACCAAACAATACCTGCTGCATCATCGCCTGTTGCTGCTGCTGTTGCTGCTGCGCGACCGCAGCGTGTGGGTAGAAAATTCCGGCGTTGCCGCCGTACCCCGCGCCCTGCAACGCCTCCACGGGGACATTGTTCCCCATCCCCCCCCCACCACCGCCGTACGCGCCGCCTGCGTTCTGGAGACGAGGGAAAACACAATCGAAAAATCACGCAACAATGGCAGACAATGAATGTCAGGCACAGAAAAAAAGGGATGGAAAGGACGGCTGTACAACTGAGTGCCAATTGGAACAACGACAACAACAACAACGATATCAAAAGCAATAACACCAACGCCAACACACAACACCCACACCAACATCCACACCCACAACACCAACACCCAACACCAACACCAACAACACCAACACCACCACCCACAACACCAACACCACCAACAACAAAACCAACACCCACACCGACACCAACACCAACTGAATGAACTGCTACCAACTGAATGAACTGCTACCAACTGAATGAACTGCTGCCGTATGTACATCGCGCGTATAGGGGGGGAGGAGGGAAGCCAGGGCTAAAGCGCTGGAGAGCGGACCGCGCCGCGACTGCAAAACAAAACGCGCGAGCGACATACACAAACACCACTTCTCAACAAGGCTACATGGAAACGAGCCCAACAGGCTTCTCTAGCTCTGCCTGTCTGTTGCTTTAGAATAGCCAAAAACAGTACCTGGTACTCTGTGGCCACACAGCAGTGCCGCGGTCGAATGAATAGCTCTACAGCATACTTCGACTCATGGTACCGTAGTTGCGCTAATTCCGACTCAGGAGGCCTGACACCTGACAGGCTCAAAAGCTCCAAACGTGGACCTTTCAACCCCCCAACTCCATCTCCACGGTGTCCGCTCGACACCACTTCCTTCCGGTCGTGAAAAACAAAAACCAACAAAGGATTCCCCGTGATCCCAACAATCATCACTACGTCGCACCAAACCCAGGGTTGCAAAACGAAAATGAGAAGAAAAACAAACGCTACAAAAAACTAGGCAGGAAAACTGAAAATGGACACTCCACTCTACAAACAAAAAAAATGGACACCTCACCCTAAAAAAACGGGCCGTGAGCACAAAGGCCCATCACCTGGACCTGGGGGGGGGGGGGGGGGGGGGGGGGGGGGGG
>JAYJMJ010000431.1:511221-525001 GCA_036873875.1 Laminaria ephemera | reverse complement strand
GGGGGGGGGGGGGGGGGGGGGGGGGGGGGGGGGGGGGGGGGGGGCGGGGGGTGGGTGTGGGGGGGGGGTGGGGGGGGGGGGGGCAGTAGAGGTAGAGGTGGGGGTTGGAGTAGGCGTGGGAGTGGGAGTTGGGGCTGAAGTGGGGATGGGGGGAGATAGGGGTGGGGGTAGGGATGGGGGTTGGGTTAAGGATGGGGTAGGGGTCAAGGGTTGGGACTATCGAACGGGAGAGGGTAGCGGGGGTGGGTGCGGGTGAGGGTCGGGGTGGGGCTGCGGCAGGTGTCGGGGTAGGGGTGGGGGTGTTGGTGGGTGTGGAGGTGTGGGGGTGGGTGTAGGTGGGGGTGTGGGTGGGGGTAGGGGTAGGAGTGGGGATTGAGGTAGAAGTGGGGTGATGTGGGGGGTTTACGGATGGAGTGGGGATGTATGGGGTGGGGGTCAGGGGTGCTGTTGATTCATTGTACAGCAGCACCAGCAACATCAGCAATAGCAATAGCAGCTGCAGCAGCAGCAACAGCAGCAACAGCAGCACACGCAACTGTCGGCAAGTCTTCTGGGTGCGAACCATCGCTTGCACCGAGAATGCTACCTATAGACCCATGTCTATGGGACACTCGCAGCTTGGCACGACATACTGGAATGTCGGTTGGTGTGCTGTCCTCTCTCGGGACTAGGGCCGACCTCAAAATATCTGCTCTTGTGTTGCGGTACAGTAGTACACACCTTGTCTGAGACGGGCAGCAGGAGCGCAACAGTAGTAGTAGTAGTAGTAGTAGTAGTAGTACAGCACAGCACAGGATAAAGAACAAGAAACAGGGTAACAACAAAAACTGGCTGAAAATTAACGCCTGCTACGATACAGGTAGCACTTCTTGGATTTTCTGTTTCTGAACGACGGCGCTCCTTAAACCCCAAAATGGTCGGAATGTTGTGTTTCTTTTTTTTTTCAATCTGAATTTTTTTGTATTACCTAAAGCCATGGGTTTGCTCATCGGGTTGCACTACAGCAGTACTGTACTTTCGGTTTTTATCAAAATCAGTTTGCGGGTGAGGTTGAGAGGTCCTCAAGTGAGGAGCCTCAGAAAAAAAACTGGCCCACCTCTGTCGGAGCACGTGTCAATTACAGCAACATAACAAATTCGGGAGCTGTTATTACCAGGGTTATTACTGAAGTTAGTGTTGAAGGCACCCTCTCTCCAAAACCCCCCCCCCCCAAAAAAAACCCAACCTGGGTCCGTTTTTTTGTTTCTTCTTAGGCTCTTGTACTGTACCGGTAGTGACCCTGACGGCGCTAATGCGAGCGGCCGAGCCGTCACACGTCTTGATGACCCCTGGACAGAAAAGCCAACAAAGCCAAGCAGAGCAGACCTGCTTGGCACTAGGCATCCCGAAGTTTGGTGTGACACTACTCGTATTGCTACTGCCTGCTTGGCACCAGGCATCTCGAGGGCTGGTTTAACACTATTGTACTCCTACAGTAGTGCTACTGCTACCGCTGCTGCTGCTGTGGACTACCTGGTATAGTACTGCTATTGCTACTGCTACTGACGTTTGTATATATACGTGGCTCTACTCTGCTGCTGTTGCTATTGCTGTACTGCTGCTGCTGCTGCAGCTGAGGACTACTGCTAGTGCTATTATACTGCTTTGCGGCTATTGCTACTACTGATGTTAGTACGCGGTACGTATTAATCTGCTGCTGTTGCTACTGCTGCATCGCTACTGCTACTGCTGTACGTGTACCGCTACTGCTGCTGCCGTTGAGCCTGCTACAGAATACCACTCTGTCCGCAAATGTAAGGACGGTTTGAACATTGAAATGAAGGTTTGACAGCAGTACCGGGTACACCGGAAGTATTATTACCAGGTACTGCTGCATTTTTACTGCTTCAAGAGCAGCAATGCTGCCGCTACTGCTGCCCCTGCCGATGAGCACCAGGTACACTCGAATGTTACGTGTGATGCCGAGAGTAGTAGTCTACGTACGAGGTATCAATAAATCTATTATGAATGATCTTTTCGGTGAATAGTCGTACATATTGAGGTTGGCACGTCCTGGTGCCGTGTTGCGATGCTCGCCTATTAATAGTAGCAGCAACTGCAGTAGCAGCAGTAGCAGAGCGACCCTCCCTCGCCAGCCCCTCGAGACAGGCTCTTACAGCGCAGTCCCAGGCGTTCCTCTTGCTACGAGAATACGTGCTGACTTGTGCTGCTGGTCTACCACCGTGCTGCTTCAAGAGCAGCACTGCACTGCTACACTGCTACTGCCGCCGTGCTTCAGGTATACTCGTATGCTACCCTTGGTATGTGCGATGCCGAGAGTAGTCGTCTACGTAGCCGCACACAGCAGTGCACATTGGGGTTGGCAGGTGCTGGATGCTGGGTGCTGGTGCCATGTTGCGATGCTATTATAGAAAAATGCGGCGTAATTAGATGACGAACTGCGTATTATATGGTGCATGATGCACTTCAGCCAAACACCGCCCTATCGGCAAGCACTCAGCCGAGCGCGGGTGCCCACAAGAGACCCTCGCTTGGCGCCTAGAAGAGGCGCTCGCTTTCGACTGACATGAATCCATTGCAATGTGTTCAGAGGTTTCACCGGGCTCCCAGCGAATGCTCTCGTAGCAAGTACCACACAACACACAACAGATGTGGTGGTCATGAGAGGTCGAACAACCACCCCTTCCCAACCCCACCTCTATCTCCTGCTCTCTCCCTCACCTACGGCGTCCACGACAAAGAGAGCGTCGTCCGGCTTGGCCTGCAGCACGCTCTCCTTCTGGTCCACCTCCATGGCTGTGGCCACCTCCTCCCCTACGAGCTTCTCCCGAGCCCTCGCGGGCAGCCTACGCTTGCGTCCCATGGTGCGATGTGCTGTGTCTCTCGCTGTGTGCTTCTAGGACAAAGCAACTCGCAAAATCAACTCGTGTAGCCGTGCCTGTACCCTTGAGAGCAAGATGAGACGCACAAGCCCGTCTCAAGATCTTTTATATCTAGCAGGGGTTGCTCGGTAGCCTTGCGGTTTGTCGGGGCCGAGTGTCAAAAGCATTTGGATTGATCGAAATGTGGAAAATGGGGTTTCCATAAATATCGAAGGCATGCATGGCCAGAAAACCGTTTTTTTTTTTGGATCGCGGCCGTTTCGTCGCAGTGGCTACATCGCTACCACCTCTCCGCGACAAGCTTCTTCCGTGCCCTCGCGAGCAGCCTTTGCTTGCGACCCATGGTGTTTGTTGTCTCTTGTTTTGCTCCTAGGAAAAAGCAAACCGTCTAAGGACCTATACCCTATCGAGCTATATATACCCTCGAGAGCGCCCTAGAGAGCGGGGAGAAAGAGACAGGCCCGTCTCAAGAGCCTTCTATCGACTATCGACAGCAGCTAGCAGGGAGGGGTAGCGGCAACACGATCGATGCAGCCTTACGGTTGTCGGGGCCGAGAGCGATGTATGGGCTTAGACTGGGTGGCAACGAGGTCGCAACGTATTGGTTGGTCGAACTATGATCAAAGGGTTTACTTACTACGAGTACATACCAAACCGTAACCAACCGTTTTCTTGTATTTTTGGTTTGTGCAACAAAGGATGGATGCTGCACTGGCTGCATGCAAAGATGTCAGGAGACATGTCAAGCAAGGAAAAACGCGCTGTCAAAGGTGTAGAGCCGAGCGTTCCACACGAAAACCTAGTACCAGGTAGTGTGGTGCCAGTCAAGGAAAATTTAGGCCAATTTGCTGTCTGTTAAGGGTTCGAAATACTATTAATCTGCCTCCTGACATATCTTTGGCTGCGTGTATTATATTATGTGTCATGAACAGAACCCGGCACGGCAATTCCTTCGCCGCCATTCCGGGGGGGCTTCCAGGAAGCGGCGCCAACCGTCCCTCTTGTAACGTTTGTAACGGTTCTCTCGACTTTCAGTGTTACCATGGTATTAATTTACCCAAGGGGGGATCCACGAATATTACACGAACACACAAAAGTGAAGCTGGGCATTGCTCCTGATGATGATCGTGATGGGAATCGTAGCCCTGAGTGCAAGGGCGCGCACAAAAATAATCCATGACCAACACTACACGCCCCCCCCCCCGCTTCCAGAATGGGACGCATTGTTTTGTCGCCATATCGCAAATACAGTCGTAAGCTTCCACAGACCAAAATGCGGTGCGCTGCCTGTGGTCAAACATGCACAACGAAGCCTACCTTCACGCTTCTGAGCATCGATTTCGTCTGAGGTGAGGTATCCGGCCCTCTAACAGCCGAAAGAGAATATACGCAGTCGAGTTCCACATAAATAAATCGCGAGGCGTCTTTGGGGGAGGGGATGAGTATGAACCATCAGTGAATCACTTGATTTTAGTGTGGCTGCCCCCCCCGTCCGTCCGTCCGCAGGCCCGAATCTGAAAAAAAGAGAGCGTGGGCGTGTGGGTCATATGGATGCTTTTTTTCTGTGCACTCTCGCTGAGAGTTCTCGGTGTCGGCTGCTTAATGAAGATGCTCGCTGAAAGCTTGATGGTCGCGATCAATGCAGACTCTTCCACTGAGAGCACTACAATGGTAGTCCCTCTATAGTGCCCATCGAGTAGTGCCGGTTGCCCACTATAGCACCTGTGAAATCGCTTGGCACAGACGGGAACAACCAGTAGTGGCAGTATGCAGAGCAGAGCCGGTTGCTGCTATAGTGCCGGTATTTCCGGCCGGCACATACCGGCGCTATAGAGGGACCACTATTGTACTAGTACGAGCAAGAAGCATACGAGTACCGCGACGAACCAAGATGTCATTAGACATGGCAAGCAAGGGGGAGAAACGTGCGCTGTCAAGGGTGTAGGGTCGAGTGTTCCACACTAAAACCTGGTAGTTTGTTGGACATCAGTCAAGGCAAATTAAGGAAAATTTACTGTCAAAGCCAATTTGCTGTCCAGACAAGGAGTGAAAGTGCTGACTCCTGGCGGATTTGCCGACAAAGTCTTGAGGGAGAACCTTGCATGCACAATAATACTAGGGCCATCAAAGCTGCAACTAGCTTTTTGCAACGGTGTATTGTGGCTGGCTCAGTTTCTCGCAGTTTTTGCTTTGCATTCTGTCCACAGCGGGATATCGCTGACGATCCTTTTCAGCTTTCTACGATTAGGGTACTGACGCGTGCTACGACAGAGGTGGCATTTTTTGGCAGAATCGTTTTCTGAACGAAGGGGCTCCTTGCTCCTTAACCAAAATTCGTCTGAATTTCGTTTCTTTTTGTTTTTGCAAAAATTTTCGTGGTATACCTATAGGCCATGGGATTGTTCATCGGGTATATAGCACTTCTATTGTTTTCCCAAAATCAGTTTTTTGGGAGAGGTACAGAGCTCCTCAACAAGTGAGGAGATGAAGAAAAAAAAAGGGTGCGCCTCTACTACTGCACCTCTACCGTAGCATGCGTTTACTGTACCTCTTTTTGGCGAAAATAGTTCTGACTGCCGTAGCATGCGTCTCTACTGTACCTCTTTTTGGCGAAAACAGTTCTGACTGCCGTAGCATGCGTCTACTGTACCTCTTTTTGGCGAAAACACTTCTGACTGACGTAGCATGCGTCTACTGTACCTCTTTTTGGCGAAAACAGTTCAGACTGCCGTAGCATGCGTCTACTGTACCTCTTTTTGGCGAAAACACTTCTGACTGACGGAGCTACGAATAACTGCCCAACATCGTCGGAACTCCTTTTGAGTGTTGCAACATTGTTACATCATTGTTACAACATTAGACAAGTGCTACGATAGAGATGATAGCACTTTTTGGTTTTTACGTTTTCTGAATGACGGGGCTCCTTAACCCTAATTCGTCGGAATTTTATTCGTTTTTTGCAACAATTTTTATTGTGTATGTATACCTAGGTCATCTCATTGTTCAACGGGTGGTTCTTGGTATTTTTCCCCAAACCAGTTTTGGGCAGGAGGATAGAGCTCCTCAAGCGAGGAGCCTCAGAAAAAAAGGGATGCACCTCTATCGTAGAATGCGTCCAAATATGGGTAGTAATAAACAGTGGAATATATATATAGGTTTTTGTGTGTATCGTAGGTCCTGATTACTATGATGGTCCTCCGTACATAGTTGCCATGTCAATAAACATGACCTTGCACGCGATATCACGCGATATGCATGCATGACGGGGACACGGCCTGACAATGACAGTGTGCATGGTGTGACGTTGCAACCATAAAATGCATACGATAGAGGTGTAGTACCGTTATTTTGTTTCTCGGGCTAACTCACTTGAGGAGCTCTAAACCTCACCCAAAAAAAAGATTTTCGACGCGTGATACGATAGAGGTAGCCTTACTTTTTTTTTTACATTTTTTTTGTTTCTGAATGACGGGGCTCCTTAACCCAAAAATCGTCGGCATGTCATTCCTTGTTTTGCAACATTTTTTTTTTTGTATACCTACCTAGGCCATGGGTTTGTTCATCGGGTCGCACATTCGGTTTTTTCTCAAAAAATCGGTTTTGTGGGTGAAAAACAGAGCTCCTTAAGTGAGGAGCTCCTCAGAAAAAAAAAAAAATGTGCACCTCTACCGTAGCATGCGTCGACAGAAAAGAAAAAAAAAAAAAGTGCCCCCCGATGAACAAACCTATGGCCTACGAGGTATTATACCAAAAAAAAAAAAATCATATTGCAAATCAAGAATGAACTAAATTCCGACGATTTTAGGTTGAGAAGCCCCGTCACTCAGAAACAAAAACGCCAAAAAAAAAATGCTACCTCTATTTGTAGCACGTGTCAAACGAAAAAGACACATGCTACGATAGAGGTGCATCATTTTTTTTCTGAGGCTCCTCACTTGTTTAGCGCTGAACCTCACCCAAAAAAATGATTTTGAGTAAAAACTGAACGTGCAACCCGACGAACAAACCCATGGCTTTGGTATATGCAAAAATTCAGATTGAAAAAAAAAGAATGACATTCCGACGATTTTTGGGTTAAGGAGCACAGTCATTCAGAAAACAAAAAAAACAAAAAAACTGCTACCTCTATCGTGGCACGCGTCAAACGAAAAAGGCAACCCCCCCCACCTAGTTGAGCCGGCTTCTTCTCGAATCGTTGCCTCCAGCCGCGAAGAAGTTTGGCCGAGAGAGGTCCGCATCTCCACCTAGCGCAACAAGGTCAGCGCAGGACACGGATGGAAGAAGAATGCCGTCGTTGTGCGCACTTTCGCGCACCGAGAAAACAGCACAATTAACACATCATTATTTTTATTTTGTGCCCTCCGACATATAGTATGTAGCGTAGATGTCGTTCCGATATAAATCGAATATCCTTCTGTAAAGCGGTACCACCTCTTCTATCAGAGTCTCCGCCAACCATTTCCCACCTCTTCCCTTTCCCGCACATTTTTTTTATGTTTTAGCTCTAATTTACCCTATTCCTCGTCGACGTTCCATCCCCAGGTCATTTGGCCGCAGTCCTCTGACGCGTGCCACGATAGAGGTAGCACTTTTTTTTTTTTTTTTTTTTTTTTTTCTGTTTGTGAATGGCTTTGCTCCTTAACCCAAAAATCGTCGGAATGTCGTTCTTTTTTTTTCAAATCTGAATTTTTGCATATACCAAAAGCCATGGGTTTGTTCGTCGGGTTGCACCTTCAGTTTTTACTCAAAATCATTTTTTTGGGTGAGGTTCAGAGCTAAACAAGTGAGGAGCCTCAGAAAAAAAAAAATGGTGCACCTCTATGGTAGCATGTGTCCTCTGGCGTAGCTTCTGGCTTCTTCCTCCTCTGGCTTCTTCGTTGTCGGAGGCTAAAGGTTACGGTAGGGCGGCTACCCCCATTTTCACTACCCAGTTTAGGTGCTGTGCCTCCCTGAGAACCGGACTACTGTACGATATTTTTGTTGGTGCAAAGTGACAGAACGTTTCATGGCCGAGCATTGTTGCGCGAATTTAAGAAGCGTGCTATGATAGAGGTAGCACTTTTCGGGGCTTTTTTTGGTTTTTTTTTGCTGAATGACGGGGCTCCTTAACCTGAAAATCGTCGGAATTTAGTTCATTTTTGTTTTGCAGTATGCTTTTTTTTTTTTTGTATACCTAGCCCATATAGGTTTGGTTCATCGGATTGCACTTTCGTTCTGGTCAGTTTTTTTTTGGGGGGGGTGAGGTTTAGAGCTCCTCAAGTGAGGAGCCCGATAAATATAATAATGGTACTACACCTCTATCGTAGTCATGTGTCTTAAAAAGGATGACAGAATAGGGTAGCCACTCTCGTCAGAGTGGCTCTGGGCCGTTGAAAAAAGAGGCCCTCAGGATGATCCACTAAGTCGGCGTCCCCGATGGCCTAGTGGGTTAACCTCGTGACCACTAAGGTCTGTTTCGCTGGTTCGAGCCCCCCCGAGTCACATACTCGTGTACTCGTAGGGACTTTTTCTTGTGCAAAATATTGACCCGCGGAAAGCGCGAGCGCGTGAGTTAGCAAAACGCGATGAAAATCGACGAGCGTTGGGAATGCCGAGAACCCTCTACGCGATAAAAATGAAGGCACGTACCGGGGGGGGAGAAAGGACGACACCTGCGACCACAGTTTGTCCAGAAGCTGGAAAGTAAATGTGAGATTGAAAAAAACAAAAAAACTACCATAAGCTTGATCCGGAGGGTATTGTTTTGGGTCCCGACTCGAGCTACGATAGAGGCAGCACTTTTTTTGGGAAAACTGTTTTCTGAATGACGGGGCTCCTTAACCCAAAATCGTCGGGAATGTCATCCTTGTGGTTTTGCAATGTGAGATATTGTTTATACCTAGGCCATGGGTTTTGGTCATCGGGTTGCACTTTCGGTTTTTTCTCAAAATATGTTTTTTTGAGTGAGGTGTGGAGCTCCTCCAGTGAAGAGCCTCAGGAAGGAAGGGGCGCACACCTTCACCGTGGAGTGTGTCCCCCAGGTATAGTAGCGAAAAAAAAAGAAGACGAGTGCAAGCGATCTTATCGAGCGTCTAGAAAAACCATTACCGCAGCAGACGCGGTGCCACGATAGAGGTAGCTTTTTCCGGCTTTTTTTTTGTTTCTGAAATGACGGGGGCTCCTTAACCCAAAATCGTCGGAAAACTCGTTCTTTTTGTTTTTGTCAATAATTTTCGATGTATATACCTGGGTCATCTAATTGTTCATCGGGTGCGCACTTTTTTTTTTTATGTTTCCCCAAATCAACTTTGGGGAGGAGGATAGAGCTCCTCAAGTGAGGAGCCTCAGAAAAAAAAATGGTGTGCAACGATACCGTAGCATGTGTTTTTTTTGTGACGCGTGCAACGATAGAGGTAGCACTTTTCGGCTTTTTTTTTGTTTCTGACCGACGGAGCTCCTTAGCCCAAAGTCGTCGGAATGCCGTTCTTGTTTTTTTAATTTTTTTTTTTTTGTATACGTAGGCCATGGGTTTGTCCATCGGGTTGCGCTTTCGGTTTACATCATAATCAGTTTGTGGGCGAGGTTCAGCGCTCTTCAAAGTGAGGAGCCTCAGAAAAAAACTGGTGCACCTCTATCGTAGAATGTGTCACCATTCTTTGCAGTTCGAACGACAAATGCTACCGTAAAAGGTGCACCATTTTTTTTCTGAGAGTTCCCTCACCTGAGGAGCTTCATAGCTCACCGAAAATCTTATCTTGAGTAAACTGAAAAGGGCAACCCGATGACCAAACCCATGGCCTAGGTGTACAAAAAGCATTCACATCGCTAAACAAGAATGACATTCCGACGATTTGGGGTTAAGGAGCCCCGTCATTCAGAAACAAAATTGTCCAAAAGTGGTACCTCTATCGTGGCGCGCGTCGGACACATCTCCTGCCCCTAGCAGCCCAAACGTTTCACTTTTTTGGCTTTTGGCATTCCAACTATCTCGTGTGGTTTGTACTGGATGTCTCGCGTGGTCTATGGATGCGTGCCACGATATTTAGGTAGCACAGTTTTGGCTGAAACGGTTTCTGAATGATGGTGCTTTTCTTAACCCAAAAATCGTCGGAAATTCGTTCTTTTAAAAACAAAAACAAAAAAAATCGTTGTGTACCTACAGTAAGCAGGCCATGGGATTGTCCATCGGGTACGTAGAAACTTTAATTTTCTCCCAAATCAGTTTTTGGGGGGAGTCATAAGAGCGCTCCTTAAGTGAGGTGCCTCAGAAAAAAAAAACGGTGCGCCTCTACCGTGGCATGTGTTTTTTTTGTGACGCGTGCAACGATAGAGGCAGCACTTTTTGGCGTCGTTGTTGTTTGTGAATGACAATGACGGGACTCCTTAACCCAAAATCGTCGGGATGTCATTCTTGTTTTGTTAAATTTTATAATTTGTATACCTAGGCCATGGATTTGTTCGTCGGGTCGCTCTTTCAGCTTACTTTAAATCGATGTTTGGGTGTGGTGTAGAGCTCCTCAAGTCTACCATAGCATGTGTCAATTCATGATCTATGCCATTCAGGTGACAAACAGATCCCTGGTCTACACGATCTGCATGTGGCCTACAGATCATGTTGCCGGGTGGGCAGAACCGCATGATCTGCATGACATAGCACATATTTCCTTGGTTGGATCTGCGCTGTGCACAGATCCTGCACAGCCTATCATATCGACAGATATATGATCTTCATGATCTATATGATCTATATGATATAGATCGTGGTATGTCCGACGTTTTGTGAGGAACATTCCACACATCGGAAAGATACGACGGCTTGACCAGAAGCTGGGAAGTAAAAATGAGCTAAAATGATTATTAAAAAAAGAGGGTGCTCCTTAGCCCAAAAATCGTCGGAATTTCGTTCTTTTTTTTTTAAAACAAATATTTTTCTTGTGTACCTACTAGGTAGGCCATGGGATTGATTATTTCATCGGGTAGAACTTTTATTTTTCTCCAAAATCAGTTTTTTGGGGGGGAGTCATAGAGGTCCTTAAGCGAGGGACGCACGCTACGATAGAGGCGCACCCTTTTTTTTCTGAGGCTCCTCCTCACTTGAGGACCTCTATACCTCACCCAAAAAAAATGATTTCGATAAACTTAAAAAAAGTAACCCCCCAAACGAACCATCCCATGGCCTATGTATTTACGTATAACCAAAGCACATTCCCAAAAAACGAATGAAATTCCGACGGTTTTGGGTTAAGGGAGCCCTGTCCATCAGAAACCATTCCAGCCAAAAAAAAGTGGTTACCTCAATCGTAGCACGCGTCGAGGAGCAAAAAGAACAAAGAGGGTGCGCCACTACTGTTTCATGCGTCTAGAAACCGATCCAAAGGGGCTAGTATTATTGCCGAGGACCATAGTAATCAGGACCCACGATATACACAAAAACCTATATATTCCACAGTATTTACTAACCATGTTTGGTCCTCTTTACTCATGTTCCCCCGTATTATTGTTACGGGGGACCATAGTAATCAGGACCTACGATACACACAAAAAACTTATATATTCCCCTATTTTTACTAACTGTATTTGGTCCTAATTACTATGTACCCTCGTATTAGGGTGTTGGCGGGATGTCAAATTTGGTTGGATATAGGAAAACATAAGATAAGGGTGTTGAAACTGACGAACTTCGTAAGCCAAGGCCAACCGAACCCACCTACAATTAGGGTGTTTGCGAGATACCAACTTTTGGTTGGATAGGACAACACATAACAAATAGTATCGAAACCGACGAACGTCACAACCCAAGGCCGACCCAACCCACGAAAAGACAGGTTAGAAACTAAAAAAATTATATATAATTATACCAGGGCAACTTTTCGTGTTATATGCATATTTTTTTATTTCTAGCCTAACTTTTCGTGGGTTGGGTTGGCCTAGGGTTGTGCTGTTCGTCGGTTTCAAAATGTACATAACTTTTTTTAGTTTCTAACCTAACTTTTCGTGAGTTGGGTTGGCCTTGGGTTGTGACGCTCTCGTCGGTTTCGATACTGTTCTTACATGTTTTCCTGCCCAACCAAATCTGGTATCCCGCCAGACGCCCTATTAGGTTGGAAATGACATTGTGGCCCGTTCTTGCTATTTTTTTTGGTGGGTTGGGTTGGTCTTGGGCTTTGACGTTCGTCGTTTTCAATACTGCTATTATATGTTTTCTTACCCGGCTAAATTCGGTATCGCGCAATCATCCTAGTAACGGGGTGTTTGCGATGTACCAACTTTGGTTGGGTAGGAATTGGGTAGGAAAACATATAGTGATAGTATTGAAACCGTCGAACGTCACACTCCATGGCCGACCCAATGCGCGAAAAATCAGCGAAAATTAGGTTGGAAATACGTTTTCTTACCGTTTTTTATTTTATTTGTTCCAACCTGATTTTCTCGTGGGTTGATTGGCCTTGGGTTATAACATTCGTCGGTTTTCATTCCAATTTTTACATTTTCTTCAACCCAACGGAATTTGGAAATCGCAAACGCCCTAATAGTCAGTCCGAAAAAACCACCATCGCAGAAAGCCCACCTGCATTTTGGCCGCTGTGATGCTGGCCCCTCCCGCGAAAAAGGCCCGTCCGAGAGCGCCGTCTATGCTTCCGCGCCTTTGCGGTACTCGACTCAGCATCGTTGCTAGGAGATTCTTAGCCTGAGGACGGACGATAGTCCATGGTAAGGAGTAGAGCGACGGTTAGGACGCCTGCAACGATAGAGGTGAAACCGTTTTTTTTCTGAGGCTCCTCGCTTAAGGAGCTCTCTATGCCTCCCCCCAAAAACTGATTTTTGAGAAAAAATTAAAAGTTCTACCCGATGAACAATCCCATGGCCTAGTAGGTACACAAACGATTTTTTTATTTTATTTTAAAAGAACGAAACTTCCGACGATTTTAGGGTTAAGGAGCACCGTCATTCAGAAATCGTTTTCACAGTCAAAAAGTGCCACCTCTATGGTAGCACTTGTCACAAAAAAAAACACATTCTACGATAGAGGTGCCCCATTTTGTTTCTCGGGCTCCTTCCTCACTTGGGGAGCTCTAAACCTCACCCAAAACACTGATTTTGAGAAGAAATGAAGTTCAGCCCGATGAGCAAACCTATGGCCTAGGTATACAAAAAAATCACATTGCAAAACAAGAATTGACATTTCGACGATTTTGGGGTTAAGGAGCTCCGTCATTCAGAAACAAAAAAACCCCGAAAAGTGCTACCTCTATCGTAGCGCGCGTCTCCTGAAAACTCTTGTTCTTCTCGACAAAGTTTAGTTCTTCTCTTCACGAATAACACGTTATACCTGGTACCCTCTTTCGGGCTTCAGAGGGACAACTACAGTATGTCAATATTTTACTGTAATTATATTAGCCCTCCGACACATGTCGTAGTAGCGTAGATGCCGTTCCGATATAAATCGAATATCCTTCCGTCAAGCTGTAGCATCTCTCTGATGACCCTCTGCCAACTATTTCCTACTTTCCCTTCCCCACACCCATATTGAGAATGACGATGACAGCACCTCCCACACGAAGTAGGGGTCAAGCCTCCAGGGGAAGGGGTTAAGCCAAACTGCACTGTGTAGCGAGACGTACCACACGCGCGCAGCACGGCAATCTTTGTGAACAATGACAACGCTTTTTTTTCCTAGTCGCGTGCTGAAGATCGCACTCGCTGTTGTTTTGGTCGCTATACATGGGGTCCCAAAAAACTTTCAAGTAGCGTGCGAGAAGCAGCCGCATTGAGACATCGGTTCCCGCACTGTCATCCACACACACGCTACGATAGAGGTGCGCCATTTTTTTTCTGAGGCTCCTTACTTGAGGAGCTCCATACCTCTCTCCCCCCCCCAAAAAAAAAAAAAAAGCATTTGTTGTGGAAAAAAAAAAATT
>JAYJMJ010000431.1:497361-511121 GCA_036873875.1 Laminaria ephemera | reverse complement strand
GACGATTTTGGGTTAAGGAGCCCCGTCATTCAGAAACAAAAAAGCCGAAAAGTGCTACCTCTATCGTAGCACGCGTCCTGACAACATTAAGATACCATCCCATTCGCCATTATACCGTCTCCCTCAAAAGTGGAAGTTGACCATTAATATTTTCTTGGCGGTGTATCGTGGGTTCGAAAATTTTATGATCACCCCTTTTTCCCGTGAAGATCTTGCTCGCGAACCAGATATCGCTAGACCCGCTGGAGCACGGCAGATCCTGACAACATTTCGGCACCATTAACGTTAACATTTCGCACACCGTTGCATATCCAGCGAAGGGTCGTGTTATGGAATACGCGGCCGAAAGAGAAAGTTGTCCAGGAGCAAATATGTCAAAATCACGGCAGTTTAGGGGTGTGATGGACCAGCTGGAGCACAGTAGAGCCTGACAACATTAACTTTTCGGCATTGCTACATACCTAGCGAAGGGTCGTGTTATGTCCCGAAGGATCAAATTATGTATTGAACGGTCGTGTTATGTACGGAAGGGTCGTGTAGTGTACTGAAGGGTCGTGCTATGTAACGAAGGGTCGTGTTATGTACCGAAGGGTCGTGTTATGAACCGCAGCCGATTGATAAAGTTTTTATGGGAGCAAAGGTGTCTAATTACGGCGTTTAAGGGGTGTGGCGGACCTGCTGGACCACTGAAAAGCCTGCCAACATACTATTTCGTGCACTGTGTTACATATCCAACAAAGGGTCATGTTATGTACCGCAAGGTCGTGTTCTGCACTGAAAATTCGTGCTATGCACCGCAGCCGGGTGAGTACGTTGGAGCCGAACTACTTAGGGGTTGCACTTTAAACCCGGTCAATATTTGCGTTTCCATTTCGTGCACCATTAAAAGTCCAGCGAAGGGTCGTGTTATGTACCAAAGGGTCGTGGTCTGTACCGAATAACGGAATTATCTACCGAAGGGTGACGTGCTCTACCGAAGGGTCGTGTTGTGTACCGAAGGGTCGTGTCATGTACCGAAAGGTCGTGTTATCTACCGAAGGGTCGTGTTATGTACCGCAGCCGAGTGGGTACGTTGCAGACGAGCTACGATAGGGTTCGCACTTTGGAGCCTAACAACATTAAAAATTCGTTTACCGATACACATCAAACGAAGGGTCGTGATATGTACCACAGCCAAATTATAAAGTTGCCCTGGAGGGTCACCGACCTCCCCACCATTTCCCTCACGCAGGAGTCTCAACGCCGTCAAAAACAAGGCGTGGGAGCTACGCCTGGAATCTACCAGCGTTCCTGCGTGGTACACTTCTAGAATACAGACGTATAGACTTTGCCTTTTCTTACCTTTTCTAGCTCGTATTCGCCCGCGATGATCGCCCCGCAAGTAAATTTTTCCCCTGCTTGAATGCCACAAGCGGTTGGTGTTGACAAAAGCGTCCTTGGCTGCGACGATGTTGGTGTTGGTGTTGGTGTTGGTGCTAGTGTTGGTGTTGGTGCCGGTCTTGGTGTTGGTGTCGGGGTCGGTGTTGGTGTTGGTGTTGGTGTTGGTGTTGGTGTTGGTGTTGGTGTTGTTTCTAGTGCTGGTTTATGTGTTGGTGTGGGTGTTGGTGTTGGTGCTGATGTTGGTGTTGGTGTTGGTGTTGGTGTTGGCGTTGTTTCTAATGTTGGCGTTGGTTTTTGTGTTGGTGTGGGTGTTGGTGTTGGTGCTGATGTTGGTGTTAGTGTTGTTGCTAGTATTGGTGTTGTTGCCGCTGTTGGTGTTGGCGTTGGCGATGCTGGTGGCGCCAGCTGCGGTGAACCTGCCTTGCTCCCACTCCTGTCAAACGATGTCGTTGCCCCACCCCTTGCCACCTCGTACAAAACCGACTCCGTAGACACCGCCTCATCGCCAACCCCATCCACCGCAACCGGACAAGCATGCAACGGATCATTCCTTGCAGCCCTATCCCGCGCAACGGAGGGCAAAGTCGTCCCCTGCACAGCCGTGGGTAGTGGAGCACCACCCCCAGAACCATAGGACGGCGGCCTCGGCGGCAACACGTCCGGACGACAATCTTCTGTCGGTGCCTGTGCTCCATTTTTTACAGCGACCCCGGTGACAGGCGGCGGAGGTGGAAGCGGCAAATGAGGCGGGGGCGGGGGTGGTCGCGAGTCCCTCGTTAGACCCGGAGTTTCAACTTTCGGACATTCTTTGCCGGTGGTTTGTTGCAATCCCGTCGATTTTCTCTGGTGGCCTGTAATCCCGCCGCGTATCCTCGCCGAGGGCGAAGCTGAAGATATTAATGCCAAATCAGCAGCGCTGTTGGAGGCGTGGTTGTTCGCGATGGAGGAGGACACGTCGGTGGCAGCGTTTGCCAGGGCCGTCTGCTTTTTGGCGGTGGCCTGCCGGAAGGCGTCTCGAATAGCGTCTTCTTGCTTTGGATCTGTTCCCAGGCGCCCTTGTTTTGTAAACAAGTCGTGGCAGAACAAACAGAAAGTCAGTGTTGGCTTTAGTTCGCGGTGTTTCTTAAGATGATTCTAGTGCTATGCCTACTTAAGTTATCCTGTCAGCGTTAGCTCTAGCTTGAAACATTGTTTTACAAACATTCCACACCTCGGACAGATCACGATCTAGATCACGATCTAGATCACGATTTAGATTATCTACAGTAGATTCTGTATCTGCCGTTGTAAGATATTGTGCAGGATCTGTACATAGAGAGTACAGATTCAAGCCTGGAAACAATTGCTAGATGATGCAGATCGTACGGCTCCCACTCGATAACGTGAGCTACATTCCGATCTTCACTGAAAGATCTAGATCACCAAGGGGGAATCAGTGATCTGTCCGACTTGCGAAATATTCCAGTACTATGCGGCCCGCCGAAAGGCAGCTCGAACAGAGTCTTCTTGCGTCGGATCTCTTCCTAGGCGCCCTTTGCGTCAAACCGTTCCGTGGAACAAAGGAATCCTAACACCGTTGGCTCTAGTTCGAGGTGTTGCTGAACCCTTGCTGCACCCACTTATTTAGGGACGGTTTACGTGGAATTGGTGTGGGATCAGTTTTGCAGGAGTAAAAGGATTAAGAGCTGCCGCGTACTGCATTGTCGTGGCTAAAACTAACCTGTAGCAGTACTGTCATGGCAAGAACTAACCTATCACATGCTGCGGTGTCCTCTTCTTCCTATCCCTCGCGTTTTTTTTGTCTGCTAACATGGCCAGGTTTTCAGTTCTAAATCCAAAATCTTTCCCCCTCCAGAGCTGCACCCGCATTTTTTTAGACATACTTGGAGTGAGTGTTGGATCATGCTTACAGTAGTAAAAGTCGCGTCCTAGCAGTATGGTCTGTATTGTCATGGCAATAACTAGCTTAGCGCATGTTCCGGTGTCCGCATTTTCCTATCGCTAGCTTTCGCGTCGACTTCCCACAGGAGCAGCAGCCGTACCATGGAGGGCACTACTGCTGTATTGTCATATTATAGCGAAAACCAACCTATAACATGCCCCGGTTTCCCTTTATAGCCTCCCAACTTCTTAAGTGCGGTTGCGTCCTAGCTGTGTTGTCACGGTAAGAGCTAACCTTCTTTGAGGTATCCGGTGGTTCAATTCTGGTCTGCGGATATCTAGGGTTTTTGTATTTTTTGCAAGGGGTTATTGCTCTCGTCCGGACAGCGTGAGCTGGATGGCTCGCCTACCTGGTCAGTCGATGACTATACGGTACGAGAAACATGTCTGTGATAATGTGATGCAGCTGTGCGTGGGGAAAACCCGTGATAAAAGCATACGGCTGAAGGTTATATGTCCTCTTCGTCTACGGCATCAACATAGATTGTTAAGCGATGTCCCAGTGGGGACGCAGGGTGTCGGTGTTGGGAAAGTCGCTCTCCTCCATGGCTCATGGCATCTCATTCATAGCTCCATCGTTCGTGTCTCAACACCACACAGGAAGGACCAAACATGGTACTCTGAAGAGCACTAAAGATCACACTGATCCGATGCGCGATACTTTCACGAAGCATCGCCAATACCTCCCAACCATGCAAGTAAGCTTTGACAGGAAATAGTCTACAGTTCATGAGAGAACTGACATCGTGTCACGTCTTCTCTACAGCTCATGCATCTACGTAGAGCCCTCCATAACAAGACCGCGTGGTCATAGGACATGCCAGCACAGTAGTACACACTGAAACAAACCTATAACATGCTCCGGTGTCCGCTTCTTCCGATCTCTTGCGTTCGTGTCGGCCCCCCACAGGAGCAGCAGCCGTACCATGCCGGCGTTAGGCTTAAGACAAGAAACGTGAAGGGGGGTCAGGCCCTTGCTGTTTTTTGCGCCCACCTCAGCCCTGGGAAAACCACAGCGTAGGATCGAGACGGCAGCGCAAGCAAGTCCGGGGGCGATTCGAGATGGAACCTTTGGGACCCTGATACAGCGACCAAAACACATGACGGCAACAAGCATGATCCGAGTGCAGCTCCATGCCTACGGAAATAGCTACCAAAGTTACTTGTGCTGCCTCCAAATGACCGCCGAGAACAGCCAGGACAAGGGGGGACGCATCGTGGCTCAACCAACGCATGCAAGTTGACGGCAGTTACAAATAATCTACTGCACTGTTAAAGGTTCCTAGCGACAGCTAACCTGTCTTCCGAGTATTTTGCTCGGGCTTATCGACACGGCTGCATCTCACCCGACTGCCAATAGTACTTGCGCCGCTGCACGCAAGTTGATGAGAGTTGCAAATACCCTGCTGCTCGAGTTCCTAGCGACAGCTACACTGTCTTATGAGTGTCGCTCGCGCTTAGCCGCTTTTGAACCGTATCTACGCTTTCTGTGACGAACTAATTTATTATTATTGTTTCCCTCCGACAATATAGCGCAGATGCCGTTCCGATATAAATCGAATATCATTCCGTCAAGCAGTAGTATCTCTCCTATGACTCTCTGCCTACTGTTTCCCAATTTCCCTTCCCCACATCTTTCCATTTTTAGCTATAGTATTCATAGTATTATACTAAATCATTGCCATCCGATAATGTGTAGCATAAGCTTCAACGTCGAATACTCACAAACAATCCCAGAATGGAGACGAAAACCAAGGGAAACCCAAAAAAGGAACCCTATGCACGAAGCCGTCCGAGTATCGCTCCCCGCTTGTGGAAATATGTATACAGCCATAGGCCGTGCGCGGAGAGATAGAGACCGCGCACTGTTCCTAAGAGCCGACTTTTTTGTCGATATATGGTAAGAGCTGGCCCTGACACTCGAGTCGATGACGCATACTACGGTAGAGGTGCATCGTTTTGTTTTCTGAGGCTTCTTTCTCACTTAAGGAGCTCTATACCTCATCCAAAAACTGATTTCGAGAAAATGAAAAGTGCTCCCCGATGAACAATCCCACGGACTAGGTATACAATGAAACACATTTCAACAAAAAAAGAACGAAATTCCGACGATTTTGGGTTAAGGAGCCCCGTCATTCAGAAAAAGTTGAAGTCAAAACAATCGTAGCACGCGTCCGATTAGCGGCGAGGTTCCAAGATCGCGGGCAGCTTTTCATTCCATTTTCACGCCCCGATGAAGACTGAAACCCATGTGGGCTGTTAAAGCCCACCTGTTATTCCCCTCTTAAGATACGCCTTCCTATTCCTATGGAAACCTTTCAATGACCTATTCCCAGGTAATTACAGATATCTACAGGTAATTACCTGCCTCCTAAGGCAATACCATGACAACAGCTACCAGGTACACCTCACCCGGCTTCCAAAAGTGCTTGAGCTGCATCCAGATGGCCGCCAAGGACAGCCAAGAGCAGGGGTGACGCGTCGTGGCTTACCCCTTCCTTGCCGCGGCATACCTTGAGGTCGGTGTCACCTCCCGCTGCTACAAGCACGCGGATCACTTCCGCCCGGCCTTGAACGGCGGCACTGCACAGCAATATAGACAAGGTGGAATACCGGGTTTAAGAGCGTCCATAATATGAGAAAGCGGAATTAACCCCTATACACCTGTGTTTTGGGGGGAATAGTACTAGGAGTTAGTGTGGGATGATTCTTGCGGTTCTACAAGGGTTACTATTAGGGGGGTACATAGTAATTAGAACCAAGTATTGTTAGTAAAAATAGGGGAATATATAGGTTTTTGTGTGTATCGCAGGTCCTCATTACTATGGTCCCCCGTAATAGCGGTCAAATCGACTTGTCATGTCTTGTGACGCCTAGGATATACCAGGTACTATATGATACCCAATCTGAGATAAAGCGGCACCGAGATAAGAGCGGTTTGAGCTGGCCTGTTCCGAGGGGCTCTTAAATCGGGTACCCCACTGTACCGCAAAAAAACACCCCATACTAATTCCAAGTTGTTTGGCCCCATAAAACGTGCGTGCAGCCGCAAAGGTGGCCCTTTGTTTCTTGAAGGGTGCATGAAGAAAAAAACCTCGCCGTTTTTAGAAGGACTGCATGCGTATAGATCCAGTGCCTCTGTGTTCCGCTGCGAATATGACACCCTCGAATATATCCGATGGCATCACAGAGTGGTAGGCGTCGGGCTCTGAACCTTTGCGTTGGCCTCTTTAGCGATCTGCTATTGCCCTCGTTGATACTGCATACCATATGTTTGTCGTCGGGCTCTGAACCTTTGCGTTGGCCTCTTTTGCGGTCTACTACTGCCCTCGTCGGTTCTGCATACATTATGTTTATAAAAAAGTGGACAAGGCAGCTTCTCAAAAAGTGAAGAAGGCGACTCTCGAAATCCGGCAATATTTGTTTTTGCACCAAATGCTGGATCACTCGAAGACTGACCAAACAAAATAGCCCCGTTTTCTATACTGCATACCATACCGGTATGTTTGTATAAAGAAGTGGAGAAGGCGGCCTCCTCGTTGTCAAAGGCACATGCTGCGCCAACGATCCCTGTTTGGATATTCCTATAGTACCAGGTACCCGTATGCAACGATTCCCGTTGGGGTGTTTCAATGTTACCAGGTACCGGTATGCAACGATCCCCGTTTGGATGTTCCTCGTATATCATCAGGCGCAGTACCGGTATACCTAGTGCAACAATCTCTTTTTGAATATTCCTGTACTGCCAGGTATAGTCGTGGTCCCGCGTTTGTGCGGTCCCCTATAGTGCGCGGCCCCAGTTTAGCGCGGAAAAAATTGTCAGCACCTCGTCCTACAGAGTATCCCGGGATAGTGCGGGGTCCCACTTTAGTACGGGCATTGTCATCTGGCAAGGCGCCGCACGAACGAGGGACCACGGCTGCACCGGTATTCAACGATCCCCATTTGGATGTTCCTGAAGTATACGAAGTATACCAGGTACACAACGATCCCTGTTTCGATATTCCTATAGTTGCTGTTGCTGTTTTATCATCGCAATAATCAAGCCAGTGGTCACAGGGCAGACTCCAGTCACCCTGGAGTGGAACGATATTTCAGGGAAAAAAACCGAAGCAAACCAAAAAGGGGCACGCTATGTATCATAGCTGAAGCACTAGGTTTACCGGTATACGACGATCGACGCGTGCAACGATAGAGGTAGCACTTTTTGGGCTGAAACGTTTTCTGATATGACGAAATGACGGGGCTCCTTAACCCAAAATCGTCGGAATTTGGAATTTCGTTCTTTGTTTTGCAATAATTTTCTTGGTATACCTAGCTAGGTCATCTGATTGTCCATCGGTTGGGTGGTTCTGTTATTTTTCATCGAATCAGTTTTGGGCAGGAGAATAGAGCTCCTCACGTGAGGAGACTCAGAAAAAAAAAGGGTGTACCTGTATCGTAGCAAGGGTCGATCCCCGTTTGGATATTCCTGTAATAGCCGGTATACAACGATCCCTGTTACTAAACGATCGATAGGCCATGCTTTCACACCTTATATTCGTACTATTAATATCAGGTACCGGTATATAACGATCCCAGTTTGGATATCCTTATATATATATATTTTAAATGTCACTTTTACGTTCTAGCTTCTGGACAAGCCGTGGTCACTGTGTCGTCCCTTCTCCCCCCCGGTACGTGCCTTCATTTTTATCGCGCAGAGGGTTCAGCATTCCCAACGGTCGTCAGTTTTCATCGAAGTTTGCTACCAGGCACCGGCATAAATAAACTAGACTCAACTAGGCTGCCGCGCCCGCAACGTGAATAGGTTGGCTTCCTACTAATGCTTGCTAAGCATCCACGAGGTTAACGAATTATGTAGCACGTGACCACGTGTACGCGTTGGCAAATGTACCGTATGCAAATGTGTCCCGTGTTGTGTATAATGTGCTGTACCTGGTAGGAAATAGTGATGCTTACAATTCGGTACAGTGGTCCAGCTAACGCTGGATTGCGAATGCATTTGAGTTAAATTGACACACGACACGTACGAAAATACGTGGAAGTGTGCTGAGCTTAAGGTTTATTTTTCCTCATCCGCCGGAGGATTAAAAAAAATAGAGGAAGCATTGGTCCCTCTATAGCGCCCGTATGTACCGGGCGGAAATACCCGTTTGGATGTTCCTATACGAGGTACCAGGAATCAAATAAGCTGCCGCGCTCGCAAAGCGATGGATAGGTCGGCTTTAGGCTGTGTACCGTATCCAAATGTGTTACATGCTGTTAATAATGCGATGTAGGACATAGTGATGTGTACAATTCGGTACGGTAGTAGTGGTCTCTCTCTAGCGCCGGCACGTGCCAGCCGGAAATACCGGCACTATTATAGCGGCAACCGGCACTACTCCGTATACTGCCGCTACCGCTGTACCTGGTACGTAGTTGTTCTCATCTGTGCCAAACGATTTCACAGGCGCTTAAGCGGACAATCAGCGCTGCTCAACCAGTACTACGGAGGAACCACCACTGTAGTGTACTTTACTACGCCAACAGTCCCCGTTAGGACATTCCTGTACGAGGTAACAAATAAGCTGCCGCGTCCGCAACGTGATGAGGAGGTCGGTGTTATGGCACCCCCTTGGAAGGACGCCAATTACCTGTGTCACCGGGTAATTGGGGCGTTTTGGTATATTTAGGAAGGCATTTCGTGTAAAATGATGAAGACACCAGGTGGAATCAACCACCTGGGTTTCGGTCTTCCATCATCAGGTCCGGCTAGTGATTTCAATAAAGCTGTTCTTATTCTGCCTCTAAATACACAACGAACCCACGTGAGTAACCTCAAGTACCCACGGCGTAGGCTGACCTGCATGGAGGTAGTCTGTCCCCTCTACCTGACACACCGTTGTAAGTGGCGAACCCTTGTGGGACTTCAGAGGGAAATAATTGACGAATAAAAGTCACGATTAAAGTATCAGCCACATGAAGTAAGGCGGGATCTACGTAGACCGCGATAGAGGTAGCACTTTTCGGCTTTTTTGTTTCTGAATGACGGGGCTCCTTAACCCAAAATCGTCGGAATGTCATTCTTGTTTTGCAATATGAATCTTTTGTATACCTAGGCCATAGGTTTGTTCATCAGGTTGCACAATCATTCTTCTCAAAATCAGTTTTTGGGCGAGGTTTAGAGCTCCTCAAGTGAGGAGCCCGAGAAACAAAATGGTGCACCTCTATCGTATTGATAGCATGTGTCGCGGGCTACTGGATAGGGTGATTACAGGTTTAGCGTCCGAGCCACGGTGCAAGGAGCTGTACGACGCTACTCGTAATGCTACGAGCTCATACTGGACAAGACAGTTGGGCAAGAAGACACTTCTTGTGTTTGTGTCGTTTATCACACCTGGGCCCCAAAAGAAAGAGTGAAGGCTATTGCTTTCTACGCATCCACGAGGTCAACGTATGTATACACCTGGTATGCAGCACGCGACCACTTGTGCGCGTTGACAAATGTGCCGTATGCAAATGTGCTGCTATTATTAATAGTAATGTGATGCATGACAAAAGTGCTGTTTACATAATTCAGTACCAGGTACTGTACTTTTTCTACGCCAACGATCCCCGTTTGGATATTCCTGTACGAGGTACGACCAGGTATCAAATATGCTGCCGCGCTCGCAACACGACGGATAGGTCGGCTTAAGGCTATTGCTTGCTATGCACCCACGAGGTCAGCCTATGCAGCACGCGACCACGTGTATGCGTTCGTTGGCTAAAGTGGTGTGCATATGTGCTGTGTGCTACGAAATGTGCTGTTTGAAAAAGTACCGTTAATAATACTGGTATGCAAATGTGCTGTATGCGCCGAACAATCTTTTTTGTGGGATGCAAAACCTGAAACAAAGCAGGCTAGATGTGCGCTCACTACTGCTGCTGCTGCTGCTGCCGCCACTGCTGCTGTGGTTATATTCAGCCCCCCCCGTGCCTTGACTGAGGCTACTCTGGACAGCGCCATGGCAGGCGCGCAGCAACGAAATCATAAATCATTCGAATAAACTGCTATTGATAATGCTCGCTAAAGATGTATCATACGAGTTCGTTGGGCATTTTTCGACGATCACGACGAGACAAGCGTGTAGAACACCTGTGCAGTGGCGTGATCCCCTGTTCGTTGAGCAGATTAGGGTTCCCCGCACCCGCAACATAGCGTCGCACTTCGTCCACATCTCCATTCAAGGCAGCTGCGTGCACATCCATCCCGCAACTTGCATTCCAAGCATCGGAGTGATGGCCAGACATCGCAGTCGCGCGGCGGTTTTTTTTCTTGATTTATGGTTTACAAGTACCCTAAACATAAACGCCTGCCAAATATTTGGAAACCTGCATCTCCCATTTTTCCATTTTCCTGTTTTCCTCCCTGCTGGCTGCTGCTACATCAGACTAGACTGACTGTGTACTACTGCTGTACTGCTGTACAGTTGTGTGTTGCCAGCGAGAGATGGAGTCTGTTGCGCCTGCGTTGCTCTGCGGAGTGAGCGCGTTCGTTGCTGCACCTCCGTTGCCAAGCTTGAACGCGTGGCTCTCGCCCAGGCAAGGTGGCGGGATCATTCGTTCGAGGAGGAGGTTGGGGGTGTCACCTCTGACATGTCAACTCCAGGTGTGTCCGTACGTGTGGACGTGTTGAATGCTGACCGAACGTTCGCTTGTGGTTGTTGACAGTCTGTTGCAGCAGCAGCTGTCAGAGTTGTGGCTTGGTGGCAGTTGTATTTGGAACCTGTTGTATTCAGCAGGCCCTTACTCCTTACTACTACTACTACTACTGCTGTGCTGAAACAAACAACCTACACTAATTCCAAGTATTAATAGTTTGCCCCCTAAGATATGATACTCGTATGTGGATGCATTTCTAATCAAACAAGAAACGTCAAGGCTCGGTTTCCTATTTTATTAAAAATTAAAAATACACTACAGCTGTGAGATCGAGGATTTCGTCGAAACTCATCTTTGCAACCTGTGTGTGATACTCCGATCGCTCGTGTTACGGGATGTGTATGATATGTCCTCGTGAAGCTTTTTTTTATTTTTTATTAATCTCACTTTCACTTTCCAGCTTCTGGACAAGCCGTGGTCACAGGTGCCGTCCCCTCTCCCCCCCGGGTGCGTGCCTTCACTTTTATCGCGCAGAGGGTGCGGCATTCCCAACGCTCGTCGATTTTCATGGACTTTTGCTAACTCACTCTCTCGCGCTTTCCGCAAGTCAATTTTTAGCGCAAGAAAAAGTCCCTACGAGTTCGTACGAGTATGCACTCGCGGGGGCTCGAACCTGCGAAATCGACCTTAGTGGGTGCGAGGCTAACCCACTATTAATAGACCATCGGGGATTATAGGTCGGTGACTCCCCTTTGTACTACTGTAGTTAGCACCAGGGTCAACATTTGTCGCCACCATTGAGGTAACAGGTACAGTACCGGCTGGTACATGGGATTTAGTATGGCACCCGACCCTGAGCACGGTTTCTTCGGGTAAATTTCTTATTTTTCGTGAGAGAAAAGAGCTTCAATTTCTTGTAACCGAACGCGCTCGGTACAGCATATCATGAGCATCGGCCGTAGTTCGGAGTTGTAACGTTTTATCGGGGTCTGGAGCAGTCTGGAGTGCCCCATGTGAGTACTGAGTAGGGCGGTAAATGAGGCAATTCTGCCGCGTACTCGCAGGAAGTAGGCCGTGTGCGCCCGAACCAAAATAAAAGAAAACCCTCCGTATTCGAAATACATAGCAGCAGGGCCACCGAACTCACTGCAGCCCGGCGTCCGCGGCAAACTCTAGACGGCTCGCGACGAATGAACTAAATCCGACGACTTAGCGTAAGAGCGTCCGCTCCTCCAGGCCCCGGGTTTGTGGGAATTGGTTGTGTGCACAGGCCTCGCAATCAAAGATACCGCGACGGACATACAGACAAGAAACCGAAGAGACGGGCAGACAGACAGACGGACAGGCAGACGGACAGGCAGACAGACAGACAGACAGATAGACAGACAGACAGACAGACAGACAGACAGACAGACAGACAGACAGACAGACAGGCAGACAAGACAGACAGACAGACAGACAGACAGACAGACAGACAGACAGACAGACAGACAGACAGACAAACAGACAAACAGGCGTGCCAGGTATGACATACAGCAGTATTATTTTTTAAATGTTAATGGAAGCCCGTACGCACCCCGAAATAAAGAGGCTTTTTTTGCCATGCAAGCCAAAAAACGGCCTCATTATCATCGCATAATTCATAATGAGCCTTAGTCTCCCTTATCGGCTTGTGCATACGTAGAGGAATCCGGACGATTATGCCTGCAGCTGTGTTGGGTATCAGGTGGTCCAGCTCGAGAACGAGCTTAAAAAGCATGTAGTTATCATAGGTACCTCTTCACCTTCGACCTGTTCCAGTACTACAGTCGATATCGCGAGTTCGAGCCCCCCCGAGTGCGTAGGGACTTCGTCTTGTGCAGAAATGAAAATCGACTCGCGGAAAGTGCAAGAGCGTGAGTTAGCACAAAAAAAACGATGAAAGTCGACGGGCAGTAGAACTGCTGAACCCTCTGCGGGATAGAAATGAAGGCACTTTCCGGGGGAGGGAAGGGACGACACCTGTGGCCACGGCTTGTCCAGAAGCTGGAAACTAAAAGTGAGATTTAAAAAAACAAGAAAGTCGCCCACCGAGTATGGTACCTACCCGGTACTGTACCGTGTTTCCTAAACAATACTCGCATCTCAGGCTTGCGGAGTGTGTCATGCGAGTTCAGAGTTCAGAGCTATGATATGAGAGTTCAGAGGCTATTTGGTTCAGCTGCCGATACGACACGATCGAGTGATGCACCCGGAACCCGAAAACGCCTCCATGTTTACAAGGTTGATTTTTATTAAAGAACCATTACATCAGCCGCCGACGTAAAGTCAACTAACCGAGGGTTTATTTTCAAATCGCCTGCAAAAAATAATGGTCATGTGTTCTGTTGTTTTTTATCATGCTTAGTGGTAATGGAGTGTGGGATCTATTTCGCAGCGGTGCAAAAGGGGAACTTTTTGTCTGCTGTCTGCAGTCATGCCTCGTCATCCACCAATCACCAACAAGGTTTGGCACGTCGGACAGAACATATCCCTATGCATGGTCTTATGCCCTGCAGGGCAGATACTTAAGATGAAGCATGCTACGCTAAAGGTGCGCCATTTTTTTTTCTGGGGCTCCTCACTTGAGAAGCTCTATACCTCACCCAAAACCTTGTTTGAGTGAACTGGAGGTGAAGCCCGGCGACCAAACCCAAGGTCCTACTCTAGGCTTTAAAAAAAAAATTCAGAGTGCAAAACAAGAATGGCATTCCGACGATTTTGGGTTAAGGAGCCCCGTCATTCAGAAACAAAAAAAGCCGAAAAATGCTACCTCTATCGTAGCACGCGTC
>JAYJMJ010000431.1:454712-472422 GCA_036873875.1 Laminaria ephemera | reverse complement strand
AAGAAGACACCTCGTGCACGGGGATTGCCTTGATCGTCAAGTTGAGCATGCGTAGAAGGGAGGCAGCATTGGACCATGGGAAGGAGTCGTTGAAAGGTCTCAATTATCTCACCGGAAAGAAGAAGGAGCAAGAATACAAGTACAAGAATGAAAAGGAGTGGAACAAGTGCCATGCCGACACCAAAATTCCACCACAACCAAACCGATATGCCAAACACATGTTGGAACTCCCTGACTACGAATTATATATATCCATGTCCGTAGATATTATACAGTTACACATATCAGACATTGGTACTAGCAATCACTCAATCCAACATCCCCCCTGCTCGTGACAACTGTCATGACAATACCCATTCCATCCAAGATTTATCCAAACTAAAAAAACAGGATCTCCAAAGTCAATGAAGTATAATAGTCTTGTCATAAATATCTTCCCAATCAAACCTCAGCCGCCGTAACTAGGAACATCTGCCCGGTTATCAAACAGTCATCGGCTGGGTGAAATAGGGTCGAAACAAGTGTATCAAATCCATAACCCAAATCCATAAATCCGAAAATCAATACTGAAATCAACATAAAAATATCAAATTTCAACATATAAAACTCCCAAAACCACCAAAAATATAACACCTCTAGTTAATGTACTCCAGATCCTCGACCATAAAAAATCAATACTGAAATCAACATAAACATCTCGAATTTCAACATATTATCCTCCCACCAAAAATATCACACCTCCAGTTAATGTACTCCAAATCCTCGACCGTAAAAAATTAATACTGAAATCAAGATAAAAATGTCAAATTTCACCGTCAAATATTTCTAAAACCACCAAGAATATCACATTCCCAGTTAATGTACTCCAAATCCTCCATCATGAAAAATCAATACTGAAATCAAGATAAAACATCAAATTGCATCATCCAATACTGCAAAAACACCCAAAAAATCACACCTCCGGTTAATGTGCCCCAAATCCTCCATCATGAAAAATCAATACTGAAATAAAAATAAAAAAGTCAAATTTCACCGTCAAATATTTCTAAAACCATCAAGAATATCACATTCCCAGTTAATGTACTCCAAATCCTCCATCATGAAAAGTCAATACTGAAATCAAGATAAAAATCTCAAATTTCATCATCCAATATTCCAAAATCCAGCAGAAATATCACACCTCCAGTTAATGTACTCAAAATCCTCCATTATGAAAATCAAGACTGAATTGAAGATGAAAATCTCAAATTTCATCATGCAATACTCCCAAAAACAACCAAAAATGGCAGTCCAGATAATACTAAAAACTAACCGCCATTATTATCTTTCCAAAGCTACTGCATGGTAAAAGGACCAATGAGGTACAAGATCTATCGATCAACCTAGAGGTTTTGCACACAAAAATCAGCTCAAGCGTATTTCAATTTCTTATCCGAGAATACAATCAAAAAGTACATCAGGTTCTTATTAATAGCTCGAAAATCTACGTTTCCGAGTTTCTTAACAGAAAAGCGATTTACGCCCATAAACTACCAATAACGTACGTATCATTCATCTCGAACATGTGCGAGATAAGAACACAGAATCAACCATGACTCAACTCCTCATATTTTTCCATTTCAGTCCAAAAACACGCACCCAAAAGTTGAGAAAACTACCAGGTATCCTTTACCACTACTCTATAACCGCACGCCACGACCGAGCTCCAACCGCCTCATTTGCTCCATTCGTCATGGCCGTGGCTGGGTCCTCTCATCCACCATCTACCTGAATAGTTGCATGTTGTACTCCAAATCGAAAGAAAGCATCCAGCAGCAACAAGGAAGGGTATGAGCGGAATAGTGAGAGCACCAAGGTCGTTGGTTTTTCACTCTATCGACTTAACACATGCCGCTTTTCCGATGTACACAAAGTATATATTAAGCCAAAGTGGATACCATTGCCATCCATCTCCCCCCTACTTTGTGTTGAGAGCGATCCAACGATGTACCTGCATGGATTCCTCAACTACTTCTGTTGCTACCTGCTGTTCTTTTTCTGTTTGTTCTATGCAAAAAATTACGTACGTACCAGGTATATACGTGACACCTGCCACTTGGTAGCTCAATCATCAGCTACCTCGTACCACTACTACTATACATCACCACACATTTTCGGTCGTCTTCATATAAATATCACCCTGCAGATATGTGCTGTCCCGATGGTTGATCGGTCAAAGCCCAAGAGGCCAAACCATATTTCTGATTATCGACAGAAAAAAGTCAGGCATATTGATCAGAGATGCATCGTGTGCAGTACAGCACCTGGTAGTATTTAGCTACCGTTGTTCTGTTCGCCCCTTGTCCACCTCCTATCATTACGCACGCACTTTGTCTCGCGGGGAGAGCAGGGGAAGGGGGGTTGCACACTCAGATGTTCGATCAGTTGCCTCTACTATAAAACTCGTATGCAGCTACACTCCGAATTGCTGGTCTCATCCTATAAATATCAAACCCTGAGTCAAGACACCACCTCCAACAAACCAGAAAGTGTATCAAAAACACAAATCAAAAGGACAGACCGATGAAAATTTCAATACGTACTGCTGCTGTGTTTCTCCAACTATTAATAGTACAACCTTGGAAAACATACCAGCAATAGAGATAGAAAATTTGCAAAATCAGTTGGTGTTAAAATCATTACGTGCCTCATGAGCTTTAAAGCTCGTGGTAGACCGTTAGCTTTTACTTCTCACGCACGCGCGCCCGCCTCGGCCGAGTAACGCGTCGTCCCACCGGCTCACATCCCCATCCCACGAAGATGCTGAAACACCTCCCCGTGCCGATCCCGGCTCGCTCCCGTACGCTTCCATCCGGCCCGTCGCCGCCCTTGTCGTTACGCTTCTTGGAAGCCCGACCACTTTCCACCTCCCAAAACATCATCACCACCACAACCACCACCAAACACGTCTTGCCTACCAAGCTCCAGGCACCTCTCGCCGCTCACTCCTTCTTCAGCCGATGTGGGAGGAGGCCCAGGCCCCAAGGGGGGGGAGCTGGCACCTGTCGCTGCTGCTGCGGCAGCGGCGGCAGCGCCTGCTGTTGTTGGAGCGACCCCTCCTGCTGCAGTGGCTGCTGCAGCTGCCCCTGCTGGGCGTCTCTACTCGTCCCTCTCCTCTGCCCTCGCTCTATCTCCGGCCCACCAAACACACAACCACAACTTCCTTCTCGTTATCATGCCCGCCAGCTTCGTCTTGCGGCGGGTGCGGCCGCGGCTGTGCTGCCTGCGACAGCGACGACGGCTGCGGCCATTTCCCCGCCTCTTCTACCTCCTCCTCTTCAACCTGTCTGTGCCTCTTCCGCAAGAACCCCATCTCCATATCCTCCAGCTTCTGCTCTAACAAACTGCGCTGTGTAGTAGTTGCTGCCACGGAAGGCTGTTGCTGCTGCGCCTGCGCCTGCACCATGGATTTGAACGCTTTATCCCATCCTTCCACAAGCCGATCGTTGGGTATTAGTTCGCTGCTTCGGGGACCTTGCTCCTCGGTTTGCGTCCATCTCCTCTCTTCGTCTGCTTGTTGTTGCGTTACGCTGGCGACTGCAGCTAGCTGCTCCTGCACCTGGCTTGCTGCATACTGCTGTATGGCGTTCTGTTCGTCTTGGGTCATATCGGCGAGAACGGAAAGGTCCATCCTGACGATGTTCGGCTTCCTCTAAGCAAAATCTTTGGTGACGCCATTTTCTCTATAGCGTAAGAAGACACCTCGTGCACCGGGTTGCCTTGATCGTCAAGTTGAGCATGCATGGAAGGGAGCCAGCAATGGGCCCTGGGAAGGAGTCGTTGAAAGGTCCTGATTGTCTCGCCGGAAAAGAAGAAGAAGCAAGAATACAAGTACAAGAAAAAAAAGATGTGGATTAGGTGCCATGCCGACACCAAAATTCCACCACAAATAATCCGACATGCCAAATACATGTTGGAGCTCCATGACTATAAATTTCATATATCCATCTCCGTAGGTATTATACAGTTACACATATCAAACATTGGTATGAACAATCACTCAATCCAACACCACCCACCCACCCACCCACCCACCCATCCAGCCACCCGCCCCTATCGTCGAAGTACTGCTGTGGAGACGTTGCCAAGCGTGCTTCGAGGTTACCCCCTTGAACGTGCCCGGAGCTCGGAAATCGGGTCTCAGCAATAATTTACGCCTGTCGCTATTTCGATTTTGTCACAGGTAGTCGGACGGGACTTGAACATGAAGGCATCGGCATTGTGTGAAGTACCGTAGGCTAAACCCGGAGCGGAAGGGGCCAGCGTGGAAGAGGTCGGAGTGGCCCACCTGCTGGGAAACCTTCGACTCCAGTGGGGGGATTTCCAACTCCTAAACCTTCAGCTCCCGCAGTTGACACCAGCAAGAGAAATCAGGCGAGCTGTCGTTGTGCTCCGACTGCTGGTCTGTATCCTGGTGTGTTTACTCAGGTATAAGGTGTTGAGGAGATGTTCGAGAAAACCGGAGTCGAGTCTGAGCGTTCACGTCATCTTACGATTCGAACCGGGTGAGGCCACGCATTTCTTGGTGAGCTGTTCTTGCGCCCCAAAGGGCTGAGTGTTTAAGATAGACGAGGCAGCGGCAACACATATCTGATGTCGCTTTTGTATGTTTGAGCAGTTTCACAATGACGTTATCACCGACATTTCTGCGGGTAAGCTGCTGAAAGAGCTCTCCGGAGTAGCCAAGGACATCTATGATCTGGAGTCATCAATCTCGACCTCCCTCGATACCCCTGAGATGATGGCACATACGGCGTTTTAGGAGAACAGCTGTAGGTCGAGAACGTGTTCGGTTGTTGTTCCGGTTTGAAGATGCCCTCCGTCTCCGACACTTTCGAGATGAACGACACGGTGCGGTCGTGTTCAACGCATTATCAGGGGTAGCGTTAGGGGATTGTTAACAGCATTTTTAACTGAGGTGCGCAGAGACAAGCTTACTGCCAAAGCGTGAACAACCTACTCTAAACTCGAGTCATGCGGGTTCTCTTTTAATCTATGAGTACCCCACACAATGACAGCGTTTTGTTTTTTGTGGTGCAAGTTCTGGGCTACATTATCGTGACACGAATGTGTGCAAACATCACGGCGTGTTCGAAGCCTGAATTTCACTCACGACAAAGAGGCGCTCGCTCTTGGTGCACTCATGTTGTACCTGCAACACCTCGTAATGCGGCGCCTGTATGAATGGTTCCCGCCTCCCCTACACCCTCAACAGTGTGACCTTTGTGCAACATCGATGCTCACGCCGTAGTTGCGCAAAGCGTACGTGGCATATTGGGTGCGTGGTGACGGGAACTGCTTTTTGGGTGCGATTGCCAAGGGCATATGGGGTTCCGACGAGTACTGGCTGCAGGTGAAGCTGGTGGTGCCCGCGTGGACCGCAGCACGTGGCTAGTGTCTGCTCGACGATGACGACGCAACATTTTATGTCTCGAGTGAGATCTACTCTCCGTCTTCCACGACAAAGAGAACCGAACCGGCGACGATGGCACCTTCTACAAGGTGCTCTTGGGGTCAGTTGTAGTGTTTTGTGCACCTGGGGAATGGGGTGGAGATACTACTGCCCTTGTTGCGTCTCGGGCGTTCCGGATCACGGTCGACATGGTGTTCCCGACCGACATGGACGCTCGTAAGACGCGACACCGATCAGAATGAGTAACCCCTTGGCACGGAGAGGAACGGTTCGGAAGATGATTGCCGCCAATCTCCGAACTTTGCCCCGGGCGGGCCACCACGGGCATGGCACATGCCCGCAATGGACGGCAAGGGTTTTGTTGATCGCGAGGAGGTCGTGGTGGCTATGACTACAGGCAGCAGCAACACCATCCTCGAATCAATGCTCACCGGGCTCCCTGAGGTATACGAGAGCACCACCGGCTCGAATTTGTGCCACTTCGCTGCTTTAGTGAACAAGACCGGCGGCACCTGGCCGTTTCTGTTCCAAAAGCAGCAAAAGCCTAGTGCAAGACCCATGCGAGTGACGTGCTGAGCCGTGATTGGTTGTTGGACAAAACGAGGAAGCCCCTAGCACCTTTGCCCTGTATTGTTTTTACACCTCGGCCAATCGTGGTTGTGCACTCCTGTCACACGTTCGGTCGCGCCTACCTCGCAAATCTGCACGTAGCGCCGGCCTGATACGATAGGATTGGCCTCGACGATTCCGCAACTTGGTGTTGTTACGGTGCTCTACCCACACAAAGTCAGTACCAGGAGAGTGGGTGATGGGACGCTGCAACTGCCAACTAATGTGCCTCGCTTGTCTTTCGTGTTGCTTTTGTGCGTGAAGGATGATCGTCTGAAGCAAGAGGCTGTGACCGACCACGCCAACTGGGAAAAGAGGCAAAACGCCAGGGCTGAGGTCAAAGCGGCGGCAACGGTTGCGGTAGCGGAGGCCGCAACGTAACCGGCAACGGCAGCGGTAGGGGAAGCGGCAGCGGCAGGGGCACCGGAAGCGACAACGGCAGCGGCAGCAGAGGCAACGACAGCGGCAACGGCAACGGCAGCGGCGGTGGCAACAAAAGCTAAGCAGGACAAAGAGGACGCCGCCTATGAATCCCTGGAAGCTGCTGCGGCTGCGGCCGCGAAAGCCAAAGAGCCGGGGGCAGAGGATGGATCAACGGGTACGCACGACGATATTCGGTCCATGGTAAGGGCTTTGGCACAGGGAAACGTGGGCTTAAGTCTGGTATCAGAATGTACACAATTGCTTATTTCTCCAAACATCATATTTTGGTCGATGTGTCCGCGACGAACCGAAACCACGTGCGGTGACCTATGGTCACTGTTCAACAACGGTTTCTTCAGACATTGTATTCGATCCTGCCATATGCCGGTCGAGGAAAAGAGCGTGAAGAAAAGGGCTGTGCAATGAAGACTGAGGTTAAGAGAGCCATGGCCAAGAAGGCCAAAAACAGACACAATAAGCAAAATATGGTGAGCCGAGTGCTGGTGTGATTTGAAGGTCCAACATGGTTTTTTTTTAGAGCCAGTGTAGCTGTAGGTTTTGGTTTGGTTGGTAGAGTGCTAGGCTCAGTGCATATTGCCGTTGGTTTCCCCGCGCAGCAAGCTGAACGATCGTCGTACTTACGGCGGTGGCGAAGCTCCTATAAGTGGTCTCTTCCGTGATTTGTACACAGGCGTACACAGATGCCGATAAGCGGCGGCGCCAAGACGTGCACGATTCGATAATTGATTAGGTCGCTTCGACAGACTGTTGGAATGTTGCGAAATGCAGAAGGAAGGCAGCTAAAGCGCAGCGGATGTACTACAGTACAGGCCGCGCATTGAAGAGAGCCCTGCGGCATCTGCATAAGGTCAGTGCCGAAGAAATTGGTGCACTATCACCGGGGGGGGATATCCGAGGAGCTATGTTTTTCCCGTACGCCATTGCATTGTGTAGGTTTCCTATCCCATTTCCCGGCGGTCTAGAGCAAGGGATGCACATATCGAACGGGGGAAATTTGTCCAACAATATACTGATGACGTAGATGGGGCATCAACCTATCCAAGATGATCAACATCCTTTATTTCTCATTTTATAATAATTATTACTTTGCAGGTCAACTCGTACGAGGTTTTACCCTCTCAGCGACCTTCTGGACAAGCCGTAGTCACAGCTATCTTCCCTTTTCCCCCCCGGTACGTGCCTCAATTTTCATCGCGCATAGGGTTCAGCATTTCCACTGTTTGTCATCTATTTATGCTCGTCGAATTTCATCCAATTTTACTAACTGACGCTCCTGCACTTTCCGCTAGTCAAGGTTTACGCAAGAGAAGTCTTTACGAGCACGAGTATGCCCTCGGGGAGACTTGAACCGACGACGTTGGTTGAAGTCGGGGCGATATTGACCTACTACTCCACTGGGGAACGCCTCTGTACGTTACATGTATGTGTCTGATCTGTGTAACGGTCAGCCTACGCGTTGCATGTCTAGTCCCAGTACGGTTGTTGTACTGGTGGCATCATAGTGTTGCTTATAAAAAGATGTTCAACATACGACGTGGCCTGCCTTTGGGCGTTGCCCCAAATCGACGAACTGCAATCAAGCGGCTACTTGTCACCGTCGTACGCACGGCAGAAGTGTGAAGTTGCCGTCAAGAGCAATCCCACCAGCTTCTATAGCGGTGAGGACAACGGTGACGAAAGTGACGCGAGGGAGGACAGCCATTCAAGCGGGGAAACGGGGGACCGGAACAGCGAGTACGACTTATCTTCGGACGAAGGTCAGCAAAGACGTCAGCGGTTGTTCACAAACGTGCGAACGAACAAATTCTCACGCTGGGACCACCTATGATACCCATCCATATATTAAACGAACGCTTTTCGTGAGCAGTGTTGTGAACGTCGGAGGAGGCTTAGTTCCGTTGTTTATCCACTCACCCGGACCTGGCAGTGTCTATGTTATAACACGCCGCCAGCGTCTCGGCCACACCTAGGGTTTGACATACGCAGGAGCGTGCCCCCTCCCGTGGTTGCGGACTACCAGATGCAGAAGACAACGACGAAGCTCCAGCAACGGCGGCGGCGCACAAAGAAGAGAGCGATACAGGGCCGGGGGGGGAGGGCGGACTAAAGGCCATGTCCGATCAGATCTGAGCCGTGGTATGCGAGCGTGCACAAGAAAACAGTACGCGAGTACGTACAGCAATTTTTTACACCTGGTACCGCTGTTGTAAGGTTTCGCTTATTGCGCTATTGTTAGCATCGTGTACGGTTTTCTCACACATTGTATCCGCTCCGTGTTTCATGTCTGCCGCGGAAAGGAGCGCGAAGCGGAGGACTGTGCAAAACAGGTAGAGCTTGGCAAAGTCATCGCGAAAAGGGCCAAGAGCGAACACAACAAGCTGAAGATGGTGAGTGAAGTGATGGTATGGATTGGAGAACTACAAGCGTTGGTCTTTTCAACAGCCCAGGTACTGGATATGCCATACCGGTATACCACGTACTTGCGTAGGCTTCGAACTATGCAATCTTGATTCTTACAGAATGCGTTGTCCGCTGGACATGTAGATGATCGCCTCACATACTGATAAAATGCGACATATACGGTCACCCGCGATGTGGACATAAATCCTTGTGCTGTACACAGGCCGCGGCTGATTCCAAGCGTCGGACGACCGCGTCCATAGATACCACGATGAACAAACGTACAGGGGGAGGGTTGTAACAAGGGCGGCGCGGCGAGAGTACGACAGGGCGGTGCGCGCATGGAAGAACGCACAGCGAGCGTGGAAGAATGTGAAGTGCGAGAGAGTTCTAGCGTACCATTGCCGAGGAATATGTTCACCTGCTCCGGCGACGGAATAAGCACGAGTACCTTCGAAGGCCCGGGCGTAATGCGTACTGTCATGGTGAATGAGGTATCCCTGGTAGCTCTCCTGTTCTGTATTCCTCTGTAGTGTTTCCAAAATGAAGAGAACGTAGAGGGCTGTGGTAAGATATGTCTTGTTAGTGTTTCACCAACCCCGCGTATGTATTGCCGTAGTCCGGTTGGTGTGGAGTGGTGTCATGATCTACGCTTTCCAGAAGTTGGTTTACATGTTATCATGCCCATGTGACGGCGACGAACTGCCCGGCGTATGAATGGAATGCCGTTGGGCGGTGCCGCTCTATTTAACCGACCGGCTACTGTACAATAAAAAAAAATACTGTTATCGGTGCATACATGGCAGATGCGTGTACCCGGTGGCGACAGTAGTGATCTCATGAGCGACAGCGGAGAGGACAGCAACAGCAGCGACGACAGCAGTTGCGGCAGCAACTCCAGTGAGTCAGCGGGGGGCTGGCTAAGTAACGACGATGTATCGTCTGACGAAGGTTAGTGAAGATGCCACGGTTTATTGAACAGTAGGAGGGAACCAATTTATCGGCACCACCAAATTTCTGTCTGTGTGTAGCATTTAAAACCTGCGCACCCGACGGATGTTGTAAACGCTGCGCCATAAACCCGTACGAAGTATACATACGCCTGAAACTATTTCGTGCGGTACACGGACAACTTCAATTGTATGCCAACGGTGAGTTTGACACATGTGGGAACCGGTTCCTTTGAATGTTTGTTTACTCGCAGAGTCAGAAGAAGACAGCGACATCCTCCTCCAAGAAGGCATGTCGTTATAGAAGAAGGCGACGATGACGACTAGACATGGGAGATAATTTTACAGGCTATCCGCGCCGCCTTAGCGCGTGCGGGTCACACGGGAAGACCATGGACTAAAAATGTCAGACGGGTGCGTATCCGCGGATATTTCATAGAGAGGTCGGACGACTTTGGGGGGGGGGGGGGGTACCATCCGGCCCTAAGACATATTCGAATGCCATTCTGGTAGCTTATATTAGATTGGATATTTCCTGCTGTCGTAAAGACTCGTTGGGTGCCGTTGGGCCATACCACCGTCTGTACAAAACACCTCTTGCGCTCCGTATATTCTGGCACAGATTGACGGATCATCAACTCGATACAGCCGGAAGGAGATCAAGTGCTCCGACTCGGCAAGGCGGCAGCCTCGACCAATCCCAAGGGCCCACAGCGGAAAGGGTGGTCAACTAAGGTATTTCACACCCAACCCTCAACAACGCGGATGTTGTATGTTGGCGTTCCTTGTACATACCGTACGCTCCTTACTTCCGTCTATCGCCGTCCCTTGGTGCACGTGTGACGGGCGATTCGGTTCCAGTGTGACTGCCGGTTCCAAGTATGCGTGTCGTAGAATAAGACCGACCCGCCGACAATTGAGGAGGTAACCTGAACTGCGCTGAGAGCATGGAACTGATGGCCTGATGTCGAGCTTTCGCGTTCCCCCTTGCGTTTTTGTGCAACCGGTCAGAACGACTCGATATAAGATTGCAGCACGAAACGCCCGGATTCCGATTGGGGATGCAATCTGCCACCTTGTCACGTGCGGCCCCAACGTTCCTTGGTGCAGGTATGTACCATCCGCGCAAAGGAGTGTCAAGCGCAGCGCCTTGCGGACCAAAGCCAGCGGGAGAAAGTGGTTGATCCAAACGCACTGCAACATAAATGGGAGGATGACATCCGGACCTGGACACATGCACGGCTGACAGTGCACAACATGTTCCGATTGATCGAACATCGAATTGGTTCGCTCAAGCTCGGTCCGACTGGTTAACGCAAGGTAGTTGTGCTTGCGTGTTGCTGTTTTAGAAGTTGGTTGTTGTAGAATGCTGGGCGGCTTGAAGTACTGGACCCCATCTCAGGTTCACCAACTTCAACGTTGCCGCATCGTTTCTGAGGTCTTCCTGGAGAGAAGCCGTGTCGGAGATAAGGCAAGCCCCACACCCTCAACAGGTATCGTGATAAACACGGCGAGGTTGTCAAACGTGCTCGCTGTTTCCTTCCCCCTTTGCGTACGGAAGTAGCACTGGTCAATATTAAAACATAAGAAACAACACAGGATGTGAATGCTCGTTTTGAATTTTGAAGACACGAAGAACTTGGGGACACAAATAAGAGCTCAGTGACGAGAACCATACTAAAACAAGTTGCCGTAGATAAGTATCGGCCAGGTTTCGTGATGAACCAAACGGTTGAACCTCACGTCAACTGTTCGGTCCTTAAATGTTGTCTCTATCTGTACCACAGGTGAGAGATATTTCCGACAGGATGACGCGTGAGAATTGGGCAACGGGAACGGACGCCACTAACCTCATCGTGAAACTGTCTGGATACAGTAACTGATGATCGGATTGGGAACTGGGCTCTTAGGATCGGCTCCAGTCGGTGATGTGGGCTACCAAGGACCAACAGGTTATGGCCAGACAGTTTGATAGCGTTGCCATAGAAGAGAACTCGTGCTTGACGAGTAGGTGAGAGTTTTCAAAGTAGCGTCGGCATACACTTCAATACTCATGCACCCAAATAACTCACTTCGTCCAATATCAATCACTCCGGGAAAAACGACGATTGCTCAGTATTTCTTACATTCCGTTAGACAGGTATGACATGAAACTGTGCTTGCTCGTCGGTGTTGATTCCGAGAACAAAACAGTCGTCTCCGCGCAATGGTTTCCCTCCAATGCGCAGACAGCTTCGTTCGAGTTCGCCATCATATTTATGGTCAAGATCGGTGGAGGTCACCCGAAGGTCAGCTCCTCGATATTGGCGCGAAACTATTGTTCACTTAAGTGCGCTTCGAATTTGCGAAACAATAGAATATTCTCCTGAAACTAGACGACCATAGAGCACTATTGAAAGTAGAGACTAAAGTATCGCGTTCCACTGCTGACTTCCTCTCTGTTGTGCTTCTCGCCCAAGGGTAATGATAACCCACAAGCGCTATCGCTGATCTTCTGCCCGGAACAGCGCATCTGCATTATTCTTGGCATATAAACACGAATTTTCAGAAGCAATACACAGGGGCGATGCAGGGTGGAGTTGCTGAGGCGTTTCAAAGCGGCTGCATTCGCTACATCGGGAAACGTGAGTTGCCTCGACTCTAGACAGTCCACGTCGAAAATTTGTCGATACAGTATTTCAACGTTTGTTAGGTTTCCGCGACAAATCCGACTTATCGTTATTCACACACCCCCATGTGCGATGGACAGGCGTTTGATGCCATTTGGGACAAGGTGAAAATTCTCGTCAAAGGCACCAAGTACGAAGCGTACATCATTGGCTACGTATACAAGTGAGTTGCCGATTCAGACAGCTGACAAGCAGTCGTTGGACGTTCCAGGTGCTTGCCCGTCATCAGACATTGTTTGTTGCGTGTCATAGCGATTCGTGCCATACCGTGCACTGAATATGACCAAGATCCAACGCTAAGATAGCGCGTGTCATCCTGGTGATATCACACTGCTCCCCGTGCGCCCTATCCACAGTCAGTGGAAACACTGGGCGCGCTGCTATCATCCGACGGCATTCACGCTGGATACGACAGCCTCTTCGCGCGTGGAGGGGACCTTCTGCGCCGTCAAGAACGCGCGTTAGGTCTCGACGTTGAGTGCCTCGGGAAAGGAAGATGATGAATGGGATTTTTTGAAACCTGGATTAGTACCGTGTACCCTACCTTCAATTACTGACTGTACGTGGTTTGTGAGAAGCAACATACCAACGTTCATTCTCCTGCAAGGGTGTATTACGTGCGCCCCATGGATGCCGATGCATGCGAGCTCGAAGGTCTCACCAATGGTCTAAATTCAACGTTCGACTCTGTTTTGGGTCGGCCCGAAACGAACCTCTCTCGGCAAGGAACACTTACATTAAATGCTAACGTCATCCAGGTGGCGAAGCCTTTCTTATAGGAGGTAATTGCACACAAAGCTAGCAAATACGCCGAAGAGGTGAGTCCAACAGCGGAGTTTGATCCGGTTATCTACCATGATTCGTGGTGTTTGATCCGGTTATCTACCATGATTGGTGTTGACTCTTGCAGTTCCTGTACTCTCAGCGCGACATGGTTGTTGTGGTTCAACGTCCTTACATGTAGACATTGTTGTTTGTGGATACCTCGTGCTTGACATTGTGCAGGCGGTGCATGCCGAAGTCTCCGCCGCTGTGGCCTACTCGACTTGACGACGCCTTTGACATAATAAGTTGGCGCAGGGCAATATTTGATGGATTTGGCGACCCAGCTAGATGACGGCCCACCCAAAAACGTGTGCTGCGAGGTGGCAGAGGGGGCCCTTCATAACGGTGCACAAGAAGTGGATATCTCAATGTTTGGCACGATATCCTTGCTTTGTTTTGCTAAGCTTGTTGAGAATGAAGAGGTCAGCACCGTCGTGGAAGTATTGCACACTTCGAAGAAGCCACAAGTTGGCTATTTTATTGTTCTCGGGCCTGACAAGTTTCAACTCTGTTCGTGTTTACAGATACTAAGAATTGATTTGGCATGTAAGCACGTGTTAGCTGTAACTCATGAAATAGGAGCACACCACGGAGATCAGTGGGACGTCCCTTCACCCCCATTGGCGACGCAGTTCAGATAAAAGGAGTATCGGCAACGCGGGACTGCGCGCATAGATTTACAATTTTTTGACGTTTTTACGGCGGTTTCCACGTCAACCCGCGGCATCTTCCGTGGCATGCCATGGCGACCCGCGGCTTGCCACGGCAATCCCCACGGAAATTTCCACGGCAACAGCCACGATAGTATCCGCTGTAACATCCGAGGCAATGTCCAAGGCCGTGTTGATGTATCCGCGGCAGTATCCACAGAAACAACCGAGGGTGTATCCGCCGCAACACCTGCGGAAACATCCGCGGCAATGTCCACGGTCGTATCCATGTCCGCGGCAGTACCCACGGAAACAGCCGCTGGTGTATCCGCGGTATTACCGCTGTTAGACCCACGGTAATATCCGCGGCAATGCCCGTGTCGATCTCCGCGGCAATATCCGCGAAAAAATCCACGGCAATGTCCCCGTCAAGCCATCACCGGCCATAACAAACGGAAATATCCGCGGAAATGTCCACGGTGATGTCCACGGCAATGTCCCCGGCAAGACCCACGGCTATGCCCGCGGCAGGGTCCACGGCAAGCCCCACAGTAATGCCCACGTAGAGGTCGGCGGCAACATCCACGGAAAGTTTCAGGACTAACACAGCTCGCCACACGCGGGGTACACATATTAATATTTGCACCATTTTGCTGAGGTATAAATCAAAGCGCCCCGAAGTGGTGCCAAAACGCTGCCCAGGGGCCGTGGAGACCGCCGCGGACATTACCGTAGACATTACCGTGGGCATTTCCGCGGATATGGGCGTGGGCATTGCGGTGGACATTGCCGTGGGCATTGCCGCGGAGGTTGCCGTGGATGTTGCCGCGGAAGTTGCCGTGGGCATCGCCGCCGACATTGCCGTGGATATTGCCGTGGGCATTTCCGTGGACCTCGCCGTGGGACCTACCGTGCACCTAGGACATGATCGTGACTATTGCTGTGGTCAGTACCATGGACATTGCCGTGGTCCTTGCCGCGGACCTTGCCGTGATCACTGCCGCCGACATTGCCGTGGGCATTACTGTGGATTGCCGTGGACCTTTCCTTGGGCGTTTTCATGGGCCCTGCCGTCGATATTGGCGTGGGTATTGCCACGGACCATTCCGTGGATCTTACCATTTTCCGTGGTCCTTGCCGTGGCGTGCCGTGGATATTGCAGTCGGCGTTGCGGTGGACCTTGCCGTGGACAGTGCCGTGGCAAGCCGAGGCAATTCTTGCCGTGGACCTAGCCGTGGCAAGCCGAGGCATTTCTTGCCGTGGATTGCCACGGGCTCTGCCGCGGGTTGCCACGGCATGCCGCGACATGCGGTGGATAGCAATGGGGGTCGCCGCGGGTACCCGTGGCATGCCGCGGCTTTCCGCCAACAAATCAACTAATGTACATCCCGCGTTTTATGGAGAAGGATTGGGACCGTGTCTTGGTGGGTTCACCGACGTTTGGCAGGGTATGGGGTTTGGGGACTGCCATGACGATGTTGGACCCAAAATGGCACTATCTTCAATTCGTGGGAGGTACTTCGCGAACATGTCGGAAACGATCAAAATGAGCAGAAATATTTTTGTAGACCGTGCGGAAGCGAAATGCGCTTCTATTCTTAGTATGGGCCAAGCGCTCGTAGATAGGATTCACCGCGACGTGCTCGCCTTGGTGGAGGCGGGTGATGGCCCTGGCGACCCAAATCACAATACCGCCGGGATTCACGATCCGCCTATTAGGCCGTCAAAACATATCGGAGATAGTAGAATTTGGAATTGCATGGAGGGTCGACCAAACATAAAGGGAAACTATTAAATATGTGCCACCGGCACGCGTATATAGACTATGCATATTTCGTGTGCCGTTTCTGAGACATAGTTGTTTGCATGCAGTTCCCGGATTTCCGAAGGACATCTACCCAAAGAGCCGACAAAGAAAGGTCGTACATTCTTGCAGACAGTTCGGAGGAGGGGCATGGTCGGACATCTGTACTCAGTATTAATTGGAGGATCGCGCTACCGTGGGGGGTATGCTGTAGGAGTCAAACGTTTTATCTCAGACGGATATGGTCCACACCTCCCCCCCCCCCCGTCTGGTGTTTACGTTTTTGCTTTTGTAGTACGAGTACGTTTTTTCTTTTTTCGATATGCTTCCTACCTCAGTTAACATATAAAGGATGTTTGCGGTGCACGTGCCCATTTTGTCAAGTCTATTCTTTTTTAATCAGGAAGTATGCCAGGTATTTAGAATATTTAGCAGGTGGCTCAGGGGGTGGCCCCTATAATATTTTGGCTCTGGAGAAGGATACGATAGGATTTACGTACGGCAAAGCAGCTGCAGTTTTTCATGAGGTAAACACTACCTGCAACCCTACCCCGTGCGATGTCAAGTTCGTATTCAAGTATTAATGGCCTTCGTAACGCCGGTGATGGAATGTAGCGCCCGGGGAACGGCTATCGATAGACTAACACTGCAGTAGTGGGCGCCCGCTGTTAAGAAACGTCATCTTGGGGTCCACGCTCAAAGCGTTGTTTTGGGTGACCTCGCCAGCTACAATTATTTCTTTTCTCCTTTCTTTTTTTTCATTGCTCGAATTCAACTTTTTTCAGCATGATGAATTGTTACAGCTGTGAGATCTAGGATTTCGTTGAAACCCATATTTTGCAAGCTGTGTGTGATATTCCGATCGCGCGTGTTACGGGTTGTGTATATCCTCATGAAAAATATAGGTCGGCGACTCCCCTTAGTGGCAGTTAGCGCCAGGGTTAACAGTGTGATACGAAGACGGCGATATTAATCAAGCTGTGCACGGAAACTATAATTTTTTAGAGGGGGCCAAAATCTGACTGCTATAGGAAGCTAAAAATATATTTCTTAGAGGGGGACAAATTCATACTGCTTTATCTGAAAGATAGACGTGTACCGTGCGAGAATCACATCTCACGTCGGCAATTAACAATGACGAGAACCTCGCCAAGTTATTGACCTCACGGGTCACGGACCAACGGAATTACCATTTGTTCACCATGGTTGTGCTGTTGGTCGGCAGGAGAGATGTACCACTGCTGGTGCCGTTCCTATAGTCTATGATGTCCGCGATTATTCGCAACACAGGTTTTTCAATTTTATTCGCAACACACAGTGTTTTCAACGCGAACACTGCTGGAAAGTTGTGGTTGTGATGTTCGGCGTTTCTTAGTAGGTTCCACGCTCTGGAGCGACCTCACTTCTTGTCTTGGGTGGGCATTGACCTCTGATGTTTCTTATGTAGCTGTTTTTAATCTAGTTTCCCGGCTTGGGCTATGTCTATATTGAGACATAAAATCCACTGCAGCTTTCAGATCGAGCATTTCGTAGAAACTCATCTTTGCAAGCCGTGTGTGATACACTCCGATCGCGCGTGTTACGCCGCGTTTCTTACACCCAACTTTTTGTTTTTATCGGCAATTTCACGGTCTTTATTAATTTTACCGTAATATTTCCCACTATGCGTAGCTATCTATCAGTCATGGACAGCTGCAACAAGGAACATAAATACCATCATCCCAGGCTACACCATCATATTTGGGAGAGGGTGCGTTCTACACTTACTTCAGTATGACGCCGCCAGGATTCCGTATGTTCCTGTGAATCTCAGCCTGCCGCTCATATTTTTAAAAAAATTAAAAATACACAACAGCTGTGAGATCTAGGATTTCGTCGAAACTCATCTTTGCAAGCTGTGTATGATA
>JAYJMJ010000431.1:441635-454612 GCA_036873875.1 Laminaria ephemera | reverse complement strand
GCCTGCTAAGTGACCCCGGATCTGAGTTACGACTACTAGGGAGGGAGAAGGAGAAAGTACAAAGTGCGAAGATAATAGATGGGATGAGCAAAAAAATAAAATAAAATAAAATAAAATGTGTCAGTAGATTCAGCATGTGTCAGTAGACTATGATATAGCTTCAGTAGTGGTACGGCCCAGCGCACGGCTCGTACGTAACAGCCACCTACGCACCCACCCACCCACCCACCCACACACACACACACACCCGCTCCTATCGTCGGAGTACTGCTGTGGAGACGTTGCCAAGCGTGCTTTGAGGTTGGCCCCTTGAACGTACCCGGAGCTCGGGAATCGGATCTCAGCAATGCTTTACGCCCGTTGGTATTTCGATTTTGTCACAGGTAGCCGGACGGGACTTGAACACAAAAGCGGGGATTATGTGGAGTATCGTCGGCAAAAACCGGGGCGGAAGGGACCAGCGTGCAGGAGGTCGGGGTGGCCCACCTGCTGTGAAACCTTCGACTCCAGTGGGTGGATTACCTACTCCCAAACCTTCAGCTCCCGCAGTTGATACCAGCAAGAGCAATCAGGCGAGCTGACGTTGTGCTTCGACTGCTGCTCTGTGTTCTGGTGTGTTATTCAGTTGAAAGTGTTGACGAGATGGTCGAGAAAACAGGAGTCGAGTCTGAGCGTTAACGTCATCTTATGATACGAACCGGATGAAGCCACGCATTCCTGGTGGACTGTTCTTGCGTCCCAAAGGGCTGAGTGTTTATGTTAGACGAGGCAGCGGCAACACTTATCTGATTTCGCTTTTTTGTGTTTGAGCAGGTTCGCAATGACGTTATCACTGACATTGCTGCGGGTACGCTGGTGAAAGAGCTCTCCGGAATAGTCAAGGACATATGTGATCTGGGGTCATCAGTCTCGACCTCCCTCGATACCCCTGAGACGATGGCACTTACGGCTTTATACGAGAACAGCTGTACCATCGAGAAGGTGTTCGGCTGTTCCGGTTTGGAGATGCCCCCCATGTCGGACACTTCCGAGATGAACGACAAGGTACGATTGTGTTCAACGCATTATCAGGGGTAGCGTTGGGGGATTGTGAACAACATTTGTAAATACCCATCAGTACACCACACAATAGCAGCGCCTTTTTTTGTGGTGCAAGGTCTGAGCTACTTTATCGTGACACGAATGTGTGCAAACATCGCAGCGTGTTGCAAAGCCTGAATTACACTCACGACAAAGAGACGTTCGCTTGTGGTGCACTTGTGCTGTACCTGCAACACCTCGTAACGCGGCGCCTGTATGAATGGTTCCCGCCTCCCCTGCACCAGTAGCAGTGTGACGTTTTGGCAACATCAATGCTCACGCCGGGGTTGCGCAAGATGTACGTGGCATATTGGGTGCGTGGTGACGGGAACTGCTTTTGGCGCGCGATTGCCAAGGGTCTATGGGGTTCCGACGAGTACTGGCTGCAGGTGAAGCTGGTGGTGCTGGCGTGGACCGCAGCGCGTGGCCAATGTCTGCTCGACGATGACGACGCGACACTTTATGTCTCGAATGAGATCTACAGCAGACACCCAGTCTTCGACGAAAAAGGGAACCGAACCGGCGACGATGGTACCTTCTACAAGATGCTCTTGGAGTCAGTTGAAGTGTTTTGTGAACCTGGGGAATGGGGTGGGGACATTACCGCCCTTATGGTGTCTCAGGCGTTCGGGATCACGGTGAAGGTGGTGGTCCCGACCGACATGGACGCTCGTAAGAGACGCGACACCGATGAGAATGCGTCACCCCGCGGCACGGGAAGGAACGGCTCGAACATGGAGGATGATTGTCGCCAATCTCGGAGCTTTGTCCCGGACGGGCCACCTCGGGCATGGCACATGCCTGCAATGGACGGCAAGGGATTTGTTGATCGCGAGGAGGTCGTGGTCGCTATGACTACAGGCAGCAGCAGCACCATCCTCGAATCAAAGCTCACCGGTCTCCCTGAGGTACACGAGAGAACCACCGGCTCGAAGTTGTGCCACTTCGCTGCTGTAGTGAACAAAACCGGCGGCACCTGGCCGTTTCCGCTGCACAAAGCAGCACCTGCCTTGTTCAAGACCCATGTGAGTGACGTGCTGAGCCGTAATTGATTGTTTGACAAAACGGGGAAGCCCCTAGCGCCTTTGCCCTGTATTGTTGTACACTTCGGCCAATCGTGGTTGTGCACTCCTGCCACATGTTCGGTCGCGCCTATCTCGCAAATCTGCATGTAGCGCCCGGCTGACGCGATAGGGATGACCTCGACGGTTCCGCAACTTGGGGTTGTTGCTGCGCTCTACCCAAGAAAAATCAGTACGAGGAAAGTGGGTGATGGGACGCTGCAACTGCCAACTAATGCGCCGCTCTTGTCTTTCATGTTGCTTCTGTACGTGAAGGATGATCGTCTGAAGCAGGAGGCTGTGACTGACCACGCCAATTGGGAAAAGAGGCAAAAAGCCAGGGCTGAGGCCAAAGCGGCGGCGACGGTAGCGGTAGCGACAGAGGCAGCCGCAGCGGAAGCGGAAGCGGCATCCGCAGCGGCAGCGGCAGCGGCAGCGGCAACGACAGCGGCAACGATAGCGGCAGCAGCAGTGGCGCTGGCGGCAAAAGCTAAGCAAGAGAAGGATGAAGCTGCCAACGAAGCCCGGGAGGAAGCTGCGGCAGCGGCAGCGGCAGCGGCAGTGGACGCGGCAACGGCAGCGGCGGCGGCAACGACAGCGGTGGTGGCGACGAAAGCTAAGCAGGACAAGGAGGACGCTGCCAAAGAAGCCCTAGAAGCTGCTGCGGCAGCGGCTGCGAAAGCGAAAGAGTCGGGTGCAGAGGATGGATCAACTGGTACGCACGACGATATCCGCTCCATGGTAAGCGCTTTGGCACGGAAACGTGAGGTTGAGTCTGGTATCAGGATATACACAATTGCTTGTCTCGCCAAACATCATATTTTTGCCGATGTGTCGGTGACGAACCGAAGCCACGCGCGGTGACCTATGGTCACTGTTCGACAACGGTTCACTCAGACACTGTATTCGATCCTGCCATATGCCTGTCGAGGAAAGGAGCGCGAAGTAAAGGGCTGTGCAAAAAAGGTTGAGGTTAAGAGAGCCATCGCCAAGAAGGCCAAAAACAGACACAAGAAGCTAAAGATGGTGAGTCGAGCGCTGGTGTGATTTGAAGGTCCAACTTGTTTTGTTTTTACTGCCAGCGTAGCTGTAAGTTTTGTTTTGGTTGATAGAGTGCTTGGCTCAGTGCATATTGTCGTTAGTTTCCCTGCGTAGCAAGCTGAACGATCGTCGTATTCACGGCGGCAACGACGCTCGTATAAGTGGTCTCTTCATCATGAACTGTACACAGGCGTACACAGATGCCGATAGGCGACGGCGCGAAGACGTACACGATTCGACAATAGGGTGGGTCGCCTCGACAGCCCGTTGGGATCTTGCGAAAAGCAGAAGGAAGGCAGCTAAAGCGCGGCGGATGTACGATAGTGCGGGCGGCACATTGAAAAGAGCCCTACGTCAGCTGCATAAGGTCAGCGCCGAAGAAGTTGGTGCACTATCGCCGGGGGGAAATATCCGAGGAACCATGTTTTCCCGAACGCCATTGCGTTATGTAGTTTTCTTATCCTATTTCCCGGCGGTCTAGAGCAAGGGATACACATGTCGAACGGGGGCAATTTGTCCAACACTACACTAGGGGCGTAGATGCGGCATCAATCTATCCAAGATGATCAACATCATTTTTTGTTCTTATTTAATAATCACTTTCACTTTCCAACTCAACTCGTCGAAGGTTTTATCCTCTCAGCGACCTTCTGGACAAGCCGTAGTCACAGGTGTCTCCCCTTCTCCCCCCCGGTACGTGCCCTAATTTTTATCGCGCATAGGGTTCAGCATTCCCACTGTTTGTCATCTATTTATTCTCGTCGAGTTTCATCGAATTTTACTAACTGACGCTCCTGCGCTTTCCGCTAGTCATTTTTTACGCAAGAAAAGTCCCTACGCGCACGAGTACGCACTCTGAGAGACTTGAACCAACACCATTGGTTTTAGTAGGGGCGAGATTCACCTACTACTCCACTGAGGAACGCCTCTGTACGTTATATGTATGTGTCTGATCTGTGTAACCATCAGCCTACGTGTTGCATGTCTAGTCCTCGTACGGTTGTTGTACGGGTGGCATCATAGTGTTTGCTTATAACAAGTTGTTTCAACATGTCCACGCTTGCGGTCACGGCAACAAAACGCTCAACGTATGACTCCACCTGCCTTTTGGCGTCGGCCCAAAATCGATGAACTGCAATCGAATGGCTACTTGTCATCGTCGTACGCACGGCAGAAGTGTGAAGTTCCCGGCAAGATTAATCCCACCAGCTTTTATAGCGGTGAGGACAACGGTGACGAAAGTAACGGGAGCCAGGACAGCCACTCAAGCGGGGAAACGAGGGGCTGGAACAGCGAGGACGACTTATCTTCGGACGAAGGTCAGCGAAGACGTCAGTAGGTGTTCAAAAAAGTGCGAACGAACAAATGCTCACGCTGGGACCAACCTTGATACCCATCCATATATTAAACGAAAGCTTTGCGTGCGCAGTATTGTGAACATCGGAGGAGGCTTACGTCCGTTGTTTATTAACCCACTCGGAGCCGGAAGTTTCTATGTTATGACACGCCGCCAGCGTCTCCGCCACACCTAGGGTTTGACATACACAGGAGCTTGTCCCCCTCCCTGGTTGCACACTACCAGATGAAGAAGACAACGGCGAAGCAGCGGCAGCAGCGGCGGCGAACAAAGAAGAGGGCGAGACCGGGCTGGGGGGGGCGAGCGGGTTGAAGGCCACACCGAATGAGATCTGCGCCATGGTAAGCGAGCGTGCGCAAGAAACCAGTACGTGAGTACGTAGAGCGATTTCTTACACCCGGTACCATTGCTGTAAGGTTTTGCTTATTGCGCTATTGTTAGCATCGTATGCGGTTTACTCACACATTGTATCCGCCCCTTATTTCATGTCTGCCGCGGAAAGGAGCGCGAAGTGGAAGACTATGCAAAACAGGTCGAGCTTGACAAACTCGCCGCGAAAAGGGCCAAGAGCGAGCACAACAAGCTGAAGATGGTGAGTGACGTGATGGTGTGGATTGGAGAACCACGAGCACTGGTATTTTTAACGACCCAGGTACTAGATATGCCATACCAGTATACAAAGTGCTTGAGTATGCTTCGGAGTATGCAATGTTGATTCTTACAGAGTGCTTTGTCCGCTGCACATGAGCGGATGATCACCTCACATAGCTGAACAATTGCGACATATACGACCACCCGCGATGTGGACGTATCTCCGTTTGCTGTACACAGGCCGCGGCAGATGTCAATAGCCAAGAGTTGGACGACGGCGTCCATAGATATCACGATGAACAAACGTACAGGGGGAGGATTGTAGCTGCTGCGGCGCGGCGAGAGTACGACAGGGCGGTGCGCGTATGGAAGAAAGCACAGCGAGCGTTGAAGAAGGTGAAGTGCGAGAGGGTTCTAGTGTATCTATTTTGTGGCGGATGTACGCCTTGCTTCAGCTATAATATATTCGCGTACCACTTTTGGTTTGTTTTATTTTTTTTCGTGGGGTTTTCTTCCACTCCAGAGCGACTGGAGCCTGTCCTGTGACCACGGACTTGATTATAAGAGTTAATGTGCGTACAACAACAACAAGTGTACCATTGCCGGGGAATACGTTCGCCTGCTCCGGCGACGGAATAAGCACGAGTACCTGCGAAGAGCCGGGCGTCATGCGTGCTGTCATGGTGAATGAGTTATCCCTGGTAGCTCTCCTGTTCTGTATTCCCCTGTAGTGTTTCCAAAATAGGGAGAACGTCGAGAGTTGTGGTCGGATATGTCGGCGTCCCCGATGGTCTAGTGGGTTAACCTCGTAACCACTAAGGTCAATGTCGCGGGTTCGAGCCCCCCCCCGAATGCATACTCGTGCTCGTAGGGACTTTTTCTTGTACTAAAAAATGACTTGCGGAAAGCGTGAGAGCGTGAGGTAGCAAAATTCGATGAAAATCGACGAGCGTTGGGAATGCTGGACCCTCTGCGCGATAAGAAATGAAGGCACGTACCGGGGGGGAGAAGGGACGGCACCTGTGACCACGGCTTGTCCAGAAGCTGGGAAGTAAAAAAGTGAAAAAATAAAAAATAAAAAATGTTTTGTTAGCGTTTCACTGCCATCGCGTATGTATTGCTGTAGTCCGGTTGGTGTGGGGTGGTGTAATGACCTATGCGTTCCAGAAGTTGGTTTACAATTTTATCATGCCCATGTGACAGCAACAAACTGCCCGGTGTATGATTGGAATGCCGTTGGGCGGTGCCGCTCTATTTCACCGACCAGCTACTGTTCAATCAAAACGATTATTGTTATGGTTGCATACATGGCAGATGCGTGCACCAGGTGGTGACAGTAGTGATCCCATGTGCGACAGCGGAGAGGAGAGCGACAGCAGCGGCGACAGCAGTTGCGGCAGCAACTCCAGCGAGTCAGCGGGGGGCTGGCTAAGTAACGACGACTTATCGTCGGACGAAGGTTAGTGGAGATGCCAACGTTTGTTGAATAGTAGGAGGGAACCAATTAATCGGCACGACCAAATTTCTGTGTGTATATAGCATTTAAAGCCTGCGCACACGACGGATGTTGTAAACGCTGCGCCATACGTCCATATACATACGCCTGAACCTATTTCGTGCGGCACACGGACAACTTCAATTGTACACCAACGGTGAGTTTGACTCATTTGGGAACCGGTTCCTTTGCATGTTTCTTCATCCGCAGAGTCAGAAGAAGACAGCGGCATCCTCCTCCAAGAAGGATGTGTCTTTATAGAGGAAGGCGACGATGACGACGAGACGTGGGAGATAATTTTGCAGGCTATCCGTGCCGCCTTAGCGCGTGCGGGCCACACGGGAAAAAGCTGGACTAAGAATGTCAGACGGGTGCGTATCCACGGATGCTTCACAGAGGTAGAGCGGTCGGACGGCTTTGGGGGGGGGGGGGGGTACGATCGGGCGTAAAGACATATTCGAATGCCATTCTGGTAGCTTGTATTAGATTGGATATTGCCTGCTGTCGTAAAGACTCGTTGGGTGCCGTTGTGCCATACCACCGTCTTTACAAAACACCCCTTGCGCTCTGTATATCCTGGCACAGATTGACGGACCATCAAGTCGATACGGTCGGAGGGAGATCAAGTGCTCCGACTCGGGCAAGGCGGCAGCCTCGGCCAACCCCAAGGGCAAGGGCCCACAGCGGAAAGGATGGTCAACTAAGGTATTTCACACCCGACCCTCAATAACGCGGATGTTGTATGTTGGCGTTCGTTGTACACACCGCATGCTCCTTACGTTTGCCTATCGCCGTCCCTTGGTGCACGTGTGACGGCCGATTCTGTGCCAGTGTGACTGCCGGTTCCAAGTATGCGTGTCGTGGGACAAGACCGACCCGCCGACAATTAAGAAGGTAAGCTGAACTGCGCTGAGAGCATACGAAGTACAAGTGGTGGCCTGATGTCGAGATTTCTCGTTTCCCCTTGCGTTTGCATGCCACCGGTCAGAACGACCCGATGCAAGATTGCAGCACGAAACGCCCGGACTCCGATTGAGGTTGCAATCCGCCACCTTGTCACGTGCGGCCACAACATTCCTTGGTGCAGGTATGTACCACCCACGCAAAGGAGTGTCAAGCGCAGCGCCTTGCGGACCAAAGCCAGCGGGAGAACGTGATTGATCCAAAAACACTGCAACAGAAATGGGAGGATGACATCCGGACCTGGACACATGCACGGCTGAGGGTGCACAACATGTTCCGATTGATCGAAGATCAAATTGGTTCACTCAAGCTGGGTCCGACTGGTCGACGCAAGGTAGTTGTGCTTCCGGGCTGCTGTTTTCGAAGTTGGTTGGTGTAGACTGCTGGGCAGCTTGAAGTACTGGACCCCATCTCAGGTTCACTAACTTCGACGTTGCCTTATCGTTTCTAAGGTCTTCGCGGAGGGACGCAGTGTCGGAGATAAGGCAAGCCCCACACCCTCTGCAGATAGCGTGATAAAAACGGCGAAGTTGTCGAACTTACGCGCTATTTCCCTCCCCCTTTGCATATGGAAGTAGTACTGCTCAATATAGAATTTAAAACATGAGTAAAGAAACAACAAAGGATGTGAATGCTCTTTTTGTAGTTTGAAGACATGAAGAAGTTGCAGACAAAAATAAGAGCTCAGTGACGAGGACCATACTAAACCAAGTTGCCGTAGATAAGTATCGGCCAGGTTTAGGTGATGAACTAAGCGGTTGAACCTCACGTCAATTGTTCGGTTCTTGCATATTGTCGCTATCTGTACCACAGGTGAGAAATATTTCCGACAGGATGACGCGTGAGAATTGGGCGACGGGAACGGACGCCGCTAACCTCATCGCCAAACTGTCTGGAGACAGTACCTGTAAATCGGATTGGGAACTGGACTCTTACGATCGGCTCCAGTCGGTCATGTGGGCTACCAAGGATCAACAGGTTATGGCCAGCCAGTTTGGTGGCGTTGTCATACAAGATAACACGTGCCTGACGAATAGGTGAGATTTTTCAAGGTAGCATCAGCATACACTTCTATAATCGTGCGCCCAAATAACTCTACGTATTCGTCCAACATCAACCAGTCCGTAAAAAGGACGATTGCTCACTATTTTTTGCGTTCCGTGCGGCAGGTATGCCATGAAACTGTGCTTGTTTGACGGTGTTGATTCCGAGGACAAAACAGTTGTCTTCGCGCAAGGGTTTCTCTCCAATGAGCAGACAGCTTCGTTCGAATTCGATATCAGATTTACGGTCAAGATCGGTGGAGGTCACCCGAAGGTCAGCTCGTCGTTGTTGGCGTGAAACCACTCTTCACATACGTGAGCTTCGAATTTGCGAAACCATAGAGTATACTATTATTGAAAATAGAGGACCATAGAGTAATATTGAAAGTAGAGACTAAAGTATCTCGTTCCACTGCTGACCTATCTGTCGTGTTTAAAGGGAATAATAACCGACGCCGACGCCGCCATGACTAGCGCTATCGCTGACCTTCTGCCCGGAACAGCGCATCTGCATTTTTCTTGGCATATGAACAAGAATCTTAAAAATCAATGTACAGGGGCGATGCAGGAAAGAATGGTGGAGTTGCTGCAGCGTTTCAAAGCGGCTGCATTCGCTACATGGGGAAACGTGAGTTGCGTCGGCTGGACAGTCTACGTCGAACCTTTGTCGATCCAGTATTTCAACGTTTCTTGGGTTTCCTTGACACATCCGACTTATCGCCATTCCCACACCCCCATGTGCGATGGACAGGCGTTTGATGCCATTGGGGACAAGGTTAAAATCCTCGTCAAAGGGACCAAGTGCGAAGCGTACATCACTGGCTACGTTTACAAGTGAGTTGCCGATGCAGATATCTGGCAAGCAGTGGTTGGACGTTCCAGGAGCTTCCCCGTCAGTAGACATTGTTGCGTGTCATACCGATTCGTGCCGTACTGTGCACTGAATGTGACCAGGTTCCAATGCCACGACAGCGCGCATCATCCTAGCGATATTGCAGTGCTCCCCGCGCGCCCCATCCGCAGTCAGCGGAAGCACTGGGCGCGCTGCTATCATCCGACGGCATTGACGCTGGATATGACAGCCTCTTCGCGCGTGGAGGGGACCTTCAGCGTCGTCAAGAACGCGCGTTACGTTCACAGACGCTCTTGCCTCCTTACAGTGATGAAGGGGGTGGACAAGCGGGTAGATAACCTCGCTCTAGAATATCGATGGTGAGTCCCTCGGGAAAGGAAGATGTTGAATGAGATAGTTTGAAACCTGGCTTCGTACCGCGTACCCTACCTTCCATTACTGACTGTACATGGTTTGCGAGAAGCAACATACCAACGTTCATTCGCCTGCATGGGTGTATTACGTGCGCCCCATGGTTGCCGATGCATGCGGGCTCGAAGTTCTCACCAATGATCCCAATTCAACGTTCGACTCTGTTTAGGTTCGGCCCGAAACAGACCTCTCTCGGGAAGGAACACGTGGATGCTAACGTCATGCAGGTGGCGGAGCCTTTCTTCAAGGAGCTAACTGTACACAAAGCTAGCAAATACGCCAATGAGGTGAGTTTAACAGCGGTGTTTGATCCAGTTATCTACCATGATTCGTGGTGTTTGATTCGGTTGTCTGCCATGATTCGTGTTGGCGCTTGCAGTTCCTGTACTCTCTGTGCGACATGGTTGTTGTGGTTCATCGTCCTTACATGTAGGCATTGTTGCTTGGGGTTGCCTCGTGCCTGACATTGTGCAGGCTGTGCGTGCCGAAGTCTCCGCCGCTGTGGCCTACTCGACAACACCCTTGACAGAAGGAGTTGGCGCAGGGCAATACTTTATGGATTTGGCGACCCAGCTAGATGACGGCCGACCCAAAGACGTGTGCTGCGAGGTGCCAGAGGAGGCCTTCCTTCATAGCAATGCAGAGGAAGTGGATATCTCCATGTTTGGCACGACATCCTTGCTTTGTTTTGCGAAGCTTGTTGAGAATGTACAAGTCAGCACCGTCGTTAAGGTGTTGTACACGTGGAGGAAGCCACATGTTGGCCACATCGTTGTTCTCGGGCCTGACAAGTTTAAACTCTGCACGTGTTTGCAGATACTAAGAATTGGTTTGCCATGTAGGCACGTGTTAGCTGTACTCATGAAGTTGGAGTGCACCGCGGAGTTCAGTGGGACGTCCCTTCACCCCCGTTGGCGACACAGTTCAGATAAATGGAGTATCGCAAATGCGGGACTGCGCGTGTTTGACGGAGAAGGAATGAGACCGTGTCTTGGTGGGTTCACCGACGATTTACAGGGTATGGAGATTGGGGACTGCAATGACGATGTTGCACCCAAAATTGCACTATCTTCAATTCGTGGGAGGTACTTCGCGAACATGTCGGAAACGCTTACAAGGAGCTGTAAGATTTTGGTAGACCGTGCGGAAGCGAAAGACTCCTGTATTCTTAGGAGGGGCCAAGAGCTCGTCGATAGGTTTCACCGCGACGTGCTCGCCTTGGTGGAGGCGGGTGATGGCCCTGCCGACCCACATCACAATACGGCCGGCATTCGCGACCCGCCTATCAGGCCGTCAAAAAATCGCAGAGAGAGTAGAATTAAGGACTGTTTTGAGGGTCGATCAAACAAGAAAGGTAAATATTAAATATGTGCCCCCGGGACGTGCATATAGACTAAGCATATTTCGTGTGGCGTTTCTGAGACATCGCTGTTTTGCATGCGGTTCCCGGCTTTCCGAAGGCCATCTGCCCAAAGAGCCAACAAATACAAGTTCGTACATACTTGCAGATAGTTCGAAGGAGGGGCATGGTCGGACATCGGTACTCTGTATTGATTGGGGAATCGCGCTACCGTAGGGGATGTGTTGTGGGGCTCAAACGTTTTATCGCAGACGGATATGGTCCACTCAATAATTGCCCGACAAACTCTACGTACTCGTACAGCAGTATTGCCCCCACCCCCGTCTGGTGTTTACGTTTTTGTAGTACGAGTACATTTTTTCTTTTTTCGATGTGCTTCCTTCCTCAGTTAACATAGAAGGGATGTTTGCGCTGCACGTGCACTTTTTGTCAAGTACATTTTTTTTGTCAGGAAATATGCCAGGTATTTAGAATACTTTGTAGGTGGCTCAGGGGGCGACCCCGGTAGCATTTTGGCTCTGGAGAAGGATACGATAGCATATATATACGTACGGCAAAGCGGCTGCAGTTTTTTCTGGGGTAAACACTGTCTGCAACCCTACCCCGTGCGACGTCAAGTTCGTATTCAAGTAATAATGGTTTTCGTAATGCCGGTGATGGAATATATAGCGCCCGGGGAACGGCTATTGATAGACTAATGTTACAGTAGTGGGCGCCCGAAGCTAAGGAACGTTGTCTTGGCGTCCAGGCTCAAAGCGTTATTTTGGGTGCCCTCGCCAGCTACATTTATTTTTTGGTTTCTGATTTTGCTTGGCTCGAATTGAACCTTTTTCAGCATGATGTCTTGTTTCTTTATTATCTAAAGATGTGTACCGCGAGAATCACATCTCAAGCGGGCAATTAACAATGACAAGAACCTCGCGAAGTTATTGACCTCACGGACCAACGGAACTACCTTTTGTTTACTGCAGCAGTTGTGATTTTGATCGGCAGAAGGGATGTACCGCTGCTGGTGCCGTACCTATAGTCTATGCTGTCAGCAACGCAGGTTTCTCAACTTTATTCGCATCACAGTGTGCTCAATGGTAACACTGCTGGAAAGTTGTGGTTGTGCTGTTTGGCGTTTCTTATTGGGTCCCACGCTCAGGAGCGACCTCATTTCTTATCTTGGGTGGGCGTTGACCACTACTGATGTTTCTTATAAGCTGTTTCTTATCTTGTTGCCCGGCTTGGGCTGTGTTTTTATAAAAACATCCAATTCACTATAGCTTTGAGATCTTTGAGATCGAGGATTTCGTCGAAACTCATTGCAAGCTGTGTACGATACACTCCGATCGCGCGTGTTACGCTGCGTTTCTTACACCCAACTTCTTGTTTCAACTTCTTGTTTTTATCGGCAATTTCACGGTCTTTATTAATTTTACCATAATATTTCCCACTATTACGGGGGAACATAGTAATCAGGACCAAATACGTCTAGTAAAAACATTGAAACGTATAGGTTTTTGTGTATATCGTGAGTCCTGATTACTCAGGTCCTCCATAAATATACATAGCTACCAGTGCACTAAAAATAAACAGAAATACCATCATCCCAGGCTGGGGTTCTTATTTGGGAGAGGGTGCGTTCTCACTTACTTCAGTATATTTGTTGCTCTCTAAAGGCGGCGACGCAGGCGGCACGGCATCACGCGAGGTTGACTCCAGACGATGACGCAAGGC
>JAYJMJ010000431.1:427381-440120 GCA_036873875.1 Laminaria ephemera | reverse complement strand
AGAACATGCAGCCGTGCGGACAACAGCATTCTTTATTTGCGACAACAAACAAGAAAAATACAAAAAATGAGGGAAAAGCAACAAAAAATGAAAAACGTGAAAAAAAGAAATGGGCATCAACGATTAACTCTATTTTCAAGTTGTTTAGTGGGAATCAGGACGAACTATATATAATAAATAGATTAAGAGGAGTCGCCGACCTATCATCCTTCATGAGGACATACACATCCCGTAACACGCGCGATCGGTGTATCCCACACAGCTTGCAAAGACGAGTTTCGACGAAATCCTAGATCTCACAGCTGTACGTAATTTTTCATAAAAAAAATAGTTGCGCCCCTATGATATACGAGAGGTACCTGGTACCAGGTATAAACTGCTTGATACCTGGTAGTTCGTAGCGAACAACAATCTACCACGTGCTGCTGCTGCTGCTTGCTGCTGCTGCAGTGAGCGACAGGCTGCTGCTGCTGTTGTATATACGAGCACAGCCATCATGGGTACGTACCGTGCTGGTAACCAACATTCATCGCACAGATTATGAAGTGCGGTTCACCGACTCCTATCGAAGACAGCCTTCCCGGCTAAAATAATACTCACCGCTTACAGCAGTAGTAAGTAGTAAAGGGGGACTTTAAGCACTCACCGTGGTGGCAACGTTGCCAACAGCAGCAGTAGCTCCACCTGCAGTATTAATAGTAGTGTCGTCATCAGCTGTTATACTTATAATACTTGGATCACGACCTTATATTTGATATTTTGTCGCATGACTTTCTCGAGACATTGCCAGTCCACTCGGCCTAGCACACCAGCAGCGGATAGACGAGCTCCCCGCGAGAGGGGTAGCAGCACGACCACAACAAGCGTCTCGCATCGCATGCCAGCCCACAGATTTCACTCCGTGCCCATCTCAGATTTCACTCCGTGCCCATCTCACACCTCACACCAGAGTGGCACCAGAAGCCAAAAGCCAACTTATCGCACCGCGTTTATATTGTGTACCTGACTCCATTGGTCAAGAATACGTAAATGGGCTGCTGATTGGTCAACCCTTCTGGGTAGACGAATGTGCTTCATTGGCCAAAATTTACAACTGGAACACTGATTGGTCAACCCTTGTAGATGAATACGTAACCGTAATACGAGGGAAAAATCTAACTACAGTACGCACCAGCATCGTTGTAACGGGTTCAGTTACTTATCATACCATACGTGTTACAGTACGTGGACTCAACAACGTATCACATCACACATGCACAACCGAACAGAGCTGAAGCTTGTTTTGCTCACCGGGGGCGTGGATCGTCAGCCGTATCAACAGTACGAACGTAGCCTGGGCAGCACAGGAGGTTGGGATAACAACTGGAAGCAGCTGAGAAATTAGTCCCAGACGAAACTCTTTCTTCGTTCAGGCCTCGAACCAAGCAGCGCGATGCCTCCTCACAATATTGACGAGCGTATTTTCGACATCCTGACGGTGGAGGAGAAGGTGGAAGTCTTTAACCTTGCACTGCGAGGGCATCTGGAGACCAATGCACCGCAGCAGTGGTTGACAGCCGCGCTCCTGTACGCTTTGTCTGCCGCCGACAGGAACGTTTTCTTCACTAAATTATTGGCGATTGGCGCGTCTCCCGATGCCCTGTGCTCGGAAAAGAACAAGGAACGTATACTGCATGTCGCTGCTAGCGGCGAGAACCAGCACGCAGTAGAGGCACTTCTGAGATACGGTGCAGATGTGGACTCTGCCGACCGTTTCGGACGTACCGCTCTGCACAGGGCCGCCGAAAGTGACCAGGCCGTCGCGATCAGGTTGCTTGCAGGGGCCGGGGCGGACGTCAACAAGAAGAACGCACGCTGGGAGACGCCTCTTGACGTTGCTTCGGCGGAGAATAGTCCCGACTCCGTGACAGCCCTGTGCCAGCTTGGGGTGGATGCGAACAGGCCAGACAGGTATGGCTACACGCCGCTCCACCGCGCGCTTCGTAGACCCGAGGGCTACTGCGTTTTGATCGCGCTCCTCGCCGCTGGCGCCGATGTCCACCTCCGCCAGCGCAGCGGGCGGGACGCCTCGGCGCTGGACATGGCCGCCCAGTTCGGGCACGAAAACATGATGAGGGCGCTCATCCACAACGGAGCGGACGTCACCGCCGCTTCCGCCGCCTATGAGCATGTAGGAGGCATCACGGCTTTGCACTACGCCGCATTGTGGAACCAGGCCGGCGCGGTCAACTTGCTCATCGCGGAGGGAGCCAACATGGAGGCCACGGACGTGCAAGGGCGCACGCCCCTCCATTGGGCTTCCGGAAATATGAGTGTCGGAGCCGCGAATGCCCTCCTGCAAAAGGGGGCTAACGTTAACGCGCCGAACAAGACAGGGCAGCTGCCGCTCCTATGGGCATGTAGCAACTCCTCGGAAAACAGTGGCGCCGAAATGGCGAAACTTTTATTGAGGTGGGGCGCGGACGAGACGCACGTTGACAACACCGGTGAAACCGCAGCGTCAATGGTAGGGAGGGGGAGATTAGAGATTGACGGCGAAGCGGCCGGCAACAACAACGTCGTCCTAGAGCGTCTGGCCAAGGCCCCCGCGGACAGGGTGTGGCGCCGACGAGGGCTCACGGTAATGTGCCGCGCCCGCATCAACGGGCCGCCGTCAGAGCTTCCGGGGGGAGACGGGGCGTGTGGCGGAGCTTGCAGCGAAGCACCACTCAAGCGAGCGAAGTTGGCGACGGCGGGGGGGGGAGGTAATGCAGCCGGAACCATCGGCGACAAAGTAATCGCTCACCGGGGGGACGCGGAGAGCGCGAGCGAGGGTGATGGCATGGACGGTGTGATGGAGAAAGTGGTGATGGGGGTGGAGGACGTGTTCCGGAAAGTGAATGGGTTTCTGTGAAGCAGGTGAGATTAGCTTGCTCGTACCTCCCTCTGGCATGCATGCTTACTCGTATGGTGAGTAGGACTGCACGTATGCCACATATACATGGTCGGGCTGCAAAACCCTTTGCCGCTACAGGATACTGGTATATTGATACTACACAGCGCGCTACTCTTAATAGGTGGTTATTTGTTTTAACATAAAAAAAATACAACGGCGCCTCCACCTAGGATTAAAAGAAAACGCCCCTACCCAAGGCGAACCACAACCCGAAAAGCGCCTGCAAATCATGTTTGTAACGCAGCGTGGAATTTTAATTTTGCGCTTTTATGTGGTATTGCTTGTATCCTTGTATGGGTTTGTATACCTGGAATGTATTGGCTTTTCTTGTAAGCGAGGGTACGTGCAACATCTCGACGCTTGTCATAGCCGATCGTTCCACCGAAATTACGACACAGCAGTTCGGATTATATAGCAACATGTTTCGGGCATTCTCCATCAATACAGTATCCCACTTCGTACTGTGTAGCTACGGATCCCACTTCGTACTGTGTAACTACGGTACCTTTCCTGTGCTGGCTTGAACTGCTGTAGGGTGTCGACGACGAAACGCTTCTCGTAGTCGGTCGCAAACGGCGGCACATGCATTCCATCCAGCCGATGCCGCATCATAGCAATCAAACTTCTTACCTGGTAGACGGTTTGTTGGCGGATTGAAGGGGGGTGGGGGGCAATGGCGTCGACACGGGACTTCTGGCACGGCCGCGCCAACGACCGAACCGTTATTTCATCGACGTGTAACAGTCCTTGTCATGCGTCGCTCAAAGCACGTAAACATCGTTCTGAGACGCTAACATGCCAACAAAATAAAAAACAAGAAAGTACAATACTCCGTACGTTTCTTTTTCTTTGGATAAACCACGCCTCGCGAGACGGAAGGGCGTTTCCTTTGAGAACGTCCCAAAACGACGGCGAAAAAAAAACACACCTCCGACATATGAAACACCATACAAACGAACGCGCCGTGCATGCTGTTTGTTCCTCCCCGGAACTTACAAAACGCTTCCTTGCCCTGCCCTGTCCCGCCTGTCCAGCACCACGACAACTGCTGCTGTCACACGCCGCGTCCAACGCTGAACAAAACGCGGCATGGACGGGTACAATTTTTTTACCCGTGCAACGAACGGCCGCACAGCGATGGAGGTGATAGGAGATGATGTAGAGCTGGATTGTTTTTCGGATGAGCCGCCCAGCAACGCGGTTTATGCTAGATCTGCTAGCCAATGCCCCCCGGGAGAGGGCATGGCGCCACCGCGGCTTCCGCGTAACTGGCTGTGCTCACCCCGGCAGGGTGCAGCCAAAGCTTCTGGAGCGGAACGGAGCATTTAGCCGGGCATGCGGCATGGTGAAATAAAGCGGGCGAAGGTGGCGAGGGGCGGGGGCGGGGCGGGTGATGCAGCCGGTACCGTCGATAACCGGGGAGCCACGTGGTGCGCGAAAGGTGACTGATGATATCGATCGTGTGATGACAACAGTGAAGTGGTGACGATGGAGGAGGAGGAGGAGGAGGGTGTGTTCGGGAATGTGATCAAGTACTTGCGAAGCAGGTGAGATTGTTTTGTCCCCTCTGGTAGACTACTGAGTCGACGTTTTTTACACTATTTGAAGGCGTCTCTGCCTAGCATTGAGATATTGCATTACTGGCGCGAAGCGCCTTCATCCCATGTTTATAGAGCAGCGTAAAATTTGAATTTACGTTTTTATTTGGAGTACGATATTGTATGTCTGATCGGACGCGGTTTGTCTTGTACACGAGGGTATACATCTCGGTGTTTGTCACAGCCGATTGTTCCAGCGAATTTTCGACACAGCAGATCGGATTATTTGTTGCAACACTTGTCGCGTATTCTTCATTAACACGCCAACAAAAAATATTAAAAAAACAAAATTCTGCGTACTTTTTTTTTTTTTTAATATATAAACCACGCCCAGCGAGGCGGAGGGGGCGGGTCTCTTTTAGAAGCATCCCTAAAGGACAGCAACACAAACTACACGCCCAACCATGCGAACGAACGCGTCGTGCTTGCTGTCCATTCCTCCTCGGAACTCACCAAAACGCTTCCGTGCCCTGCCCTGTCCCGCCTGTCCAGCACTACGTCGACTGCTGCTGTCCCACGCCGCATCCAACGCTGGACTGGACCCGACATGGACGAGTACGGGTGTCGCCGTCGCAGCGTGGGTCTGAAGATGCAGCTGTTGGTTGCAATTTAACGCATTTTTTGTTAGTGCTGAGAACCTCGAGGGGGGGATAGAAAGTTGTATCAGGGACCCACACAATTTTGATACTTAACGCGTTTTTTTTGCCCCGTTTTGAGTACGTCAGAGGGGCGGGGGGGGGGGTTGTAGTCATTCCCATACACGGCCGTAGTCTTTAAGCCATAGACCCTCGTGTCCCTAAAACCCGGAACGGAGCACGTCGGCTTTTCGTCGATTAGGCAGAAATTGCTTGCACAAAGCCCGAAGCGCCGTGAGGTGTTCAGCGATTTGCATGAAGGGTGAGCTGCATCGCAACAACCGCCTGTGAGGCGGAATTCGGCACTTTGTGCTTACTTTCTTGTCACGGATGACAACTTCGAATGGCTAGATTGCTTTCCGGTACGGCCATTTCTAGAGGCAGCCATGGGGATACTATGTAACTGCCTCGTGTGTGCCTGACCAAATATACACTACGTGATACGATCATGCCCGTTGTGGGGAGTTAAGGTTCTCTACCCCGCACAATATGATCAACTCGGTTGCCATTCGTTCACAGCCATTATTTCGAAAAAAGCTTATGAACCTGGCTACCAATCGCACGCACTGTAACGGCTGGATAACGATCCGAGAGGCACACAGACGATTTGGACATGGTGTAGGCGGCGAACGATGGCAGATTGTGTGGCGGTATCATAGCGGCGTACGGCGCGGCGGTGGCGACGGGCATGGAGGGTGGCGGCGTAGACGGCGAGTGGTGGCGAGCACAGTGTTGTGTGCGGCACATAGTCCTGCTCATAGGTTAACGACGGCGCCTCGGGAACCTCGCACGACTGATAGTATACGCACGTTTCTTCGCGATACAGCCCGCTTGCACCTTCCCCCACCCGGTTAGTACGTAAAGCATTTGCAGTTAGCGAAACTCGTCGGGCGATTTTGATCAAACGAACTCGTCGGGGGTTTAAATCGAGCGACCCAATCCACTAGCCGTTATCTGCAGCCTTCACCGTCGCCATGTAGTGTATCGCGTTGCGTGGCATCGGCTTTTTAATACGTAGAGTGGCAGCAGCAGCAGCAGTGGAAACAGCAAGAAAGTAAAATGCTGTAGATAACGGTAGCGGGCCTTGTAAAAGCATCAGCACCACTACACTCTTTCGAGTCCTGCGCGCCTTGGCGGCAGCGCAAGACGAGTCGCGGTGTACTCGTAGAACGAGCCACCGTCGGCGGTGGATGAGGAAAAACGTGACGGAAGTGGGGGGGGCAAGGCAATATTTGTAGAACGACCACGATATATCCATCGCTTAGCTTTCAGAAGCCTTGGAGCGATTTTTCGTCGAGGCTTCTGTGTGCTCGTTGCTAAGCGACCAACGGATAACGGCGTGTACTGGGTAGTATGTACAAAACCTCACAAGTCGATAATGTCTGCGGGTGCATCGGAAACTACAGTCGTCTGTTTTTTACAAAGTAGAAACCTGAGTTAAAGGGCCGCATGATGTGTGGAGTGGGATAGATGAGCTCAGTGGTGGGTGGAGTGGATGGATGAAGTGGATGGGTGCAGTGGGTGGAGTGGAGTGGGTGGGTGGAGTGGAGTAGGTGGGTGGAGTGAAGAGTGGAATGGAGTGTGTTGTAGAGTGAAGGGTGAAGTGGGTTGGTCGAGGGTGGTTGGGTCGCCCATGAGTCACCCGTGGGGAATCCATGATTTTGTGGTACATACTAGCCGATGGGTCGCCCACAGATCACCCCTGAGTCGCCCATGGGTTACCCTGGGTCACCCGTGGGTCGTCCTTGGGTCGCTCATGACTTTGTGGTACTATTAATAGTCCATGGGTCGCCGATGGTTTGCCCATGGGAACGCATGAGCTCATGATACTAGCCCATGGTGCGTTCGTAGGTCGCCTATGGGTCGCCCATCCCTTGGTGGTAGTAGCCCATGGGTCGCCCATGGGTCGCCCATGGATCACCCGTGAGCCAATTGTACTAGCCCATGAGTCACCCATGACTTTATTGCACAAGCCCATGGGTCGCCCGTGGATCGCACGTGGGCGCCCACGGGTGGGCCATGGGTCACCGATGGGTCACTCATGGCGTTATGTCAGTAGCCCATGGGCCGCCACGCTAGCATTACCTCCTTATGGCTTATTAAATTGATTATAACTTAGGCAGCATATATTCCAGTAGTTAGTGACCACTTTTTGGGGTCACAGGCCGTTCGAAAGAAAACGGTATAGCGGGGAGATAGGAGTCGTTGCGCCTTAAAGGTTTGTTGGTTTGTTGCGCGTTTGAGCTGATTTTTCGTGGAATATTTTCCCGATATAACGTAAACTGGCGTAAAAATCAACGGTATACCGTTTTATGGATGTTTTGTTGCGTCTGACGGACACATTTGCTAATGTCGCGACAGAGACCCCAGGTAATCATAGGGAACTAGCCCACGGGTCGCCCATCGGTCACTCATGACGTTGTGTTACTAGCCCATGGGTCGTCACCCATGACTTTATCGTACTATGGATCACCCGTGGGTCGCCCATGGGTCACCCGTGGGTCACCCGTTGGCCGCCCATGACTTTGTGGTACTAGCCTATGGGTCACCGGTCAGTCGCCCATGGGAACCCATGAGTTCATGGTACTAGCCCATGGCTCCTTAGGTCACCTATGGGTCGCCCATTACTTGGTGGTAGTAGCCCATGGGTCGCACATGGGTCACCCATGAGCTTACTGTACTATCCCATGGGTCACCCACGACTTTATCAGGCTAACCCATGGGTCGCCCGTGGGTCACACGTGGGTCGCCCGTGGGTCGGTCGCCCGTGGGTGCCTATGGGTCGCCCATGGGTCACTCATGACGTTATGTAAGTAGCCCATGGGTCGTCAGCCATGTCTTGTGCGAGCACTACACTTGCTTATGGCTTACTTATTTGAATATAACTTAGGCAGTGTATATTTTAGTAGTTAGTGACCACTTTTTTGAGTCACGGGCCGTTCGACAGAAAACGGTATACCGGGGAGATATGAGTCGTTGTATCCTAAAGCGTTGTTGGTTTGTTGCGCATTTGAAGTGATTTTCTGTTGAGCATTTTCCCGAGGTACCGTAAGCCGGCGCAAAATACTACGATATACGATTTAGGTTATTTTTGCGTCTGACAGACACTTTTGCTAATGTCGCGGCAGAGACCCTAGGTAAACCCAGGGAACCACCCCACGGGTCGCCCATCGGTCACTCATGACGTTATGATATGTTAGTAGCCCATGGCTCGTCACCCATGAGTCGCCCATCGGTCGCCCATCGGTCACCCGTGGGTCGCCCATGGATCACCCGTGGGTCTCTCATGGGTCGCCCGTAGGTCGCCCATGGATCACCCGTGGGTCGCCCATGGTCGCCCATAGATCACCCACGAAAGTCGCATCAAGGTACCCATATATTAAGCCCAGTAATGTGCATCTCTGGGTGGCTGAGCGGGTGGGTAGGTGGGTGGGTTGTGAGTGGGTGTGTGAGTGGGTGGGTAGTTGGGCACTTTTTGTTTTTCAAGAGGTTCAGATGCCCCATAGAAGGGGTTTTATGCCGGGATGGTTGTCGCGCTAGAGTTTCCCTGGGCCGTATGTTAAGCCATGGTTAGTTCATCCTACACGAACATGCAAAATACAAAACAAAGTGGGGGGCAAGTGTGATCACGCGCAAGTTCCGAAAGGAAGGGGCAACATACCAATCAGTGTCGCGGCGTGTCACCCAGTTAATAACTGGTCCCATCGCAGACAAGAGGAAGATGGTATTATTGTTATTATTATTATCATTATTATTATTATTGTTATTACTATTGTTATTATTATTGTTATTATTATTGTTATTATTATTGTTATTATTATTGTTATTATTATTGTTATTATTATTGTTATTAATATTATTATTATTATTATTATTATTATTATTATTGTTATTATTATTGTATTGTTATTATTGTTTCGTTTGCAGACCACAATGTGCAGTGTTAGTGTCAACAATCAAACAGATGATAAAATAACCGAAACTGAAGACCACGAAAAGTAAAAGCGTAAAACAATGTGTCCAACAACCAACAACTAAAATACTAGTTGTACCTCCTCCGTGTTCTCCTGGCCCTGCCCCCTCCAGCTATATTATTCTTTATATTCTTATTATTACTACTAGTAATAGTATTATTTTTATTATTGTTATTCTTATTTTTGCCCTCCGACAATGTAGCATAGATGCCGTTCTTGGGGTAGCAAAAGGGCAAGACCAACAACCACTGACCCGCAGCATCGGGAGGATTCCTAAAAAACCCTGGTATACTATACACTGCACAAGTCACACCACACAAAATTCCAAGTAGTTTGTCCCCAAAAAGGTGGGTGCAATTCTCAAGGGGTCAGGCCCAACCCTTTTCCTACTGCAATAGTCATCCTACTCAAATTCCAAGCACTTTGTCTCCAAAAAGGTCGGGCGCAGTTCTCAAAAGGGTATGCTAGCATGTGTACCGGGAAAAAAAAAGACGCGTGTAACGATAGAGGTAGCACTTTCGGCAAAAAAATATTTTCTGAAATGACGGGCTCCTTAACCCAAAATTTGTTGGAATCTCATTCTTGTTTAGGCAATACGAATACTTTTTATACCTACTGTAGGTCATTAGGTTTGGTCATCGGGTTGAACTTTTAGTTTACTGAAACCAAGTGTTTGGGTGGAGGCATAGAGCTCCTCAAGTGAGGAGCCTCAGCAAAAAAAAATGTTGCAACTCTACCGTAGCGTGTGTACCGGGATTTAAAAGTAGCTTCAACAACTGCACCTAACCTAAAACAAAAACTATACCGTCTTTACATTTTCGTCCAATGCAGCATAAAAGTAACTCAATAACTGTGCACCTAACCTTGAACCTGTGTGCATTCGGCGAGTCGAATCACCTGCGGATCCCACACCAACACCCCGGGCGCCGGCGGCCAAGGCCATGGGCGCGGTGATGTCGCTGAGGCCAGAGGCGGCCATGACGGGGATCGAAACCGCTCGGGAGATGGCGTGCGCGGCAGCCAGGGTTGGGGCCGCACGCTCGATCGCCCCCTGGACGCCGCCCCTGTGTAGCACAAAAAAAGGAAGAAGTCGCGAGGGGGGGGGAGGGAGTGGGGTGGGTGGGGTTAGCATGCATTAAACGTGAGACGACGCCGCAACGCCGACGCCGAAAGACGCCAGCTGTTATTCCACATTTCGTTTTCGTAGTTCAGTGCAAGGTAGCCACAGAGGAGGGAGTGGGGGGGGGGGTGGGGTTGGGGAAACTGGGGCTAGGACAAGTAAAAAACATTGACAGCGAGGGGGGTCTTTTTTGTCGTGCATAAGCAGCCACGGACTCTCGACTTCGGCGGTCAAGAGCAAGAGAGCCAAAAAGTTTTAAAAAAAACGTGCCAGGTACTGAAAATAGTAAACTTAGTAAAAGTAGTCATAGCGAAATAAAAATAAAATAAAAGTGAAGCACAGCAAAACAGTCAAAAACAGTAAAATAATCCAAATAACAAAACAGCCAAAACTGCAAAAGAGAAAAAGTAAGAGCAATCGACGAGAAGAGGAGGGTAGTCAGGACCGGGAGCAACATAACGATATCTATTAACCTACGGACCAACCAACTACAAAATCCGAAAAAACACATTTCAAAAGACAGTCAAACAGACAGGAATACAGCAAGACAGACACACACTCTTACAGACAGAGATAGACAGTCAGGCAGGCCGACCGACAGGCGGCAGACAGTCAAGACACACACACACGAGGGCAAAGAAAAAACAGAAACAAAACTTACCAGACTAACGGAAGGGTCTTGGTCCCCACACGCGCTCAATAACAAAGGCACCACAGAAGGTAAAAGAGAAGATGCGGCGGGATTTGCGAACTCCAGCGCGTGGTCAAGCACGTGAACCGCAACCTGAAACCGCCAGAAAAAGCGGCGTAAATGAAAAAAGAAGAGTTAAAAGACAACACCCTTCACTCACGAGGCATGTAGAACACGAACGAACGAAATATTACACCTATGAAAATACGTGGAAGTGTGTGGCGAGCTTAAGGCCGCGGGGGATCCCTAAGGCATACGTATTTTGTCAACTAGGCGAGAGTAGGCGTTTCGCCAAAAAACACAAACAAGTTGGAAATAGAGCTAAGAGTTTTACAAGCAACATCTACTTTTCTCTGATCGACAAAACTGATGCAAATTTTGAAGAATTCAGAGTTTTTTTTGCCCTTTTTTGCCCTTTTCTTAGCCCAATCCTTGACTACTGTACTGTGTACCTCAAACGGCGACGACTATTCACTGTCTGCACTTTTTTCGGGTACGAATTATTAGTGTTTCAAACGATCCGCGAAACCCTCAGCTAACTTTTGGTGAAAGCCGTTTCTTCGCACGTGCTGTAGCCATGGTGGTACATACTATTAATAACTCGCAAACTAATCAAATCGTGTATTTTAGAGCAAAAAAACGTTTTTTTGGCGATGCTGGCTGGCAACTTTGACTTCACGAAATCATCTCGTAAGTTGTTTCTGGCTGCCTACGACTGCTGCCCGCTGCACCCGACGCCCTCACGCACCTCATAGGGAGCGCGGCTCAATTTCGCGGGCTGTGGTTGTTTGTGAGGAAATGTAGCTGTCCTCAAGTGAAGTGTAAACGTTCAGTTGTTTTTGTATAAAATTATTAAAAATACACTACAGCTGCAAGATCTAGGATTTCGTCGAAACTCATCTTTGCAAGCTGTGTGTGATACTCCGATCGCGCGTGTTACGGGTTGTGTATGTCCTCATGAAGGATATAGGTCGGCGACTCCCCTTAGTACTACCAGGGTAGTTTGCACCAGGGCCAACAGCAGTGTGATACGAAGACGTCGGTTTAATCAAGCTGTGGACGGAAACAATAAACTTCTTAGAGGGGGACAAAATCTGACTGCTACAGGACGCAAAACTATATATATGTAGTCTTACTACCGGAGAGGGGACGGGGGACGGGGGGGGGAGGGGGGGTTGTTGTAGGTAGTGTTTAGATCGCATTAACTGCCCGTATGGTATGGAAAGTTGTGAGTATTAGTCAATAGTGTTCATGTCTGACTGTTTTTCTGACCGGATCACCAGGGTTTACACGAGGATGATTTTATGTATTTTCATGTATGGTAAGTATACAAAATGTTTTTTTGTCTCATTTTGTGTCTTCTGAAATTCGACGATTTTCGACGACTGCAGCACCCCAAAGTCGAGGTGTAGACCTCCGTTGAAAAAGTGCGGACGGCCGATCTGAACTGAATCACGAGCTGCTGTGGACACAACACTATTAATAATAAGTTACACTCGCTCTCTGTTGAAGCACTGGCTAATTGAAGGTCGAGATGCAGCGTGTTAAAAACGCGGCGTAATTGACTGCACCAAAAATATATCTAGAGATTAGAGTAAACCGGAAACCCCTGGATGGGGGGTGGTTTGAGATTCTCCGCGGATCCAAACAACATCGAAATAAGACCGAATACAGCAGAAGTATGAGGTACGTCCTATGACACAATAAACATGTTGTTGTTGTTGTTGTTGTTCTCACATTAACTCTCATAATCAAGTCCGTGGTCACAGGACAGGCTCCAGTCGCT
>JAYJMJ010000431.1:398411-412225 GCA_036873875.1 Laminaria ephemera | reverse complement strand
CCCTACATTTCAAATTACCCCCTTCCATCTCTCCGTAAAACTGTAGGAAAAGAGGAGCGAGGAGGAGGAAAAACGACGGATATCTCTAACAGCTCTTACTAGCACTTACCGTTCCAAGAGCGCTTCCGCGTGAGGCATAACGCCGCCCTCCGGCCCAGCCTCCAAAACCTGGACCAAGGCCAACAGGGTGCGGTGGACCACCCTAGGGCAGCACCCGTGCGCGGGGTCGAGGCACGACAGAAGCGCTGGCATGATTGCTTCCATATGTTCCTCCTCGAGACCTTCACAAACGGAAAAATAAAAGAAAAAGAAAGCGGACAAAAAGGGTATTGTATCTTAAGACCAGTCCGCGAAGAGCTAACGACCAGCGGTTACATATTTATAGTTATGTTTACATCTGATACACACATCGGCGAAAAACAAGACAGTACAAGTAAAAAATCATCGGGGTCGAGGCACGCGAGAAGCGCGGGCACGATCGCCTCGAAAAGCTCCTCCTCCAGACCTTCACAAACCGAAAACAAGGACAAAAAAATAGGGCGAGGGGATTTTTTCTTGAAAAAATAAAAACGATCTGGGTCGAGGCACGCTACCAATAGAAGCGCTGGCATGATCGCTCCGAAATTGTCCTCCTCCAGACCTTCACAACCAAAACAAGAAGGGAACACGGAAAAACGAAAAATACGTACGTACAATATGCCAGGTACAATTATACAGAAAGAGGGACATAAAAGGAGGAGGACGAGGAAGACCCCGAAGAAAGAAGCCAGTCAAATCAGACATTTCACATGTTTTGCAGCCGAGCTGCGAGCAGCAGCAGCAGCAGTAGCAGCAGCAGCAGTACCAGCAGCAACATCTACATACTTCTTGCGATCGAAGCATCGTACGCAGCTTGCAGATATGTTTTTTGATGAAATCTTCGATCTTACAGCTGAGGTGTCCTATTTTTTATTAAAAAAAACAAAACCAGCTTCACCCTCCCCCCCGCCTACCTGAGGTATGATCTTCAGCTATCCTCTCGAGCGACCACAAGGCGGCGTTCTGGACACGGGGACGCGAGCACGAAACGAACGGCAGCACCTGGGACAACGCCTCCGCCCTCATCTCCAAACCCTCATCCCCTTGGGGTTGATTGTAGGCTGGCATCGACAACAATAAAAACACGATATGATAGATAAGTGAGAGGCGGGGGCGAATAGGGATGTGTACGGGGGTGCGACAACACATTTCGCATTTCGTGATATATGGCACATTTCGTATCTCCAAACCCGCATCGCCTTGGGGTTGAATGAACGCTGGCACCGGCAACCCGAGAACCACAAATAGATAAACGAGGGCGGGGGGGGGGGCGCCAACATATTCCGTCAACACCTCCGAATTCATCTCCAAACCCTCAACCCCTTGGGGCTGGATGTTTGCTGGCAAACGACAACAGCAGGTGGCAACAACACGAATAGGTAGGTGAGGGGGGCGGGGGGGCGGCAACACATTTTGTGTTGTGTTGCGGCCAAAAAATCAACTACATGGTGGCGAACTCTTGGCTGAGGCCCATGTTTTTTTACAAAACATAATTATATATGCCATGCCATTACAGCCCCAGTAGACTTGTCCTCTTTTCATGTCACCCGGGAGTCCGATTTATATTATTCCATGCATACAAAGTTTATGTTGGCCGCGTATCAACCCTACTGCTTCTCATCTCAAAAACGTCTGCGAGAACCCCCAAGGCGGACAGTGCGGTGTGCTGGTGCTGCCAGGTCCATCCCTCCAACCCCTCCCCCACCAACCGCCTACATATGGGGAACGCGGCCATGGACGGCATTTCCCATGCGCCCTTCCACGTTATATTTCACGGAATGATCTAAAACACCCCCCAACCAATCGTCCCGACCAATTATACAAATAGGCCAGGTTCGGCGTCCAAACTCGAATGTGCGGCCGGTCGATCGTTGTTCTGCGAATGCCTCTTCCGATGTATACACGCGCGGGACCGAAACAGCGCAACAGCTCTACTTCAATAGCTGCTTCCGTGCCATCTCACCGTGCGCGAGAACACCCAAGGCGGACAGGGCGGCGTGCTGGTGCTGCCAGGTCCACCCCCCCAACCCCTCCCGAACCAACCGCCTGCACTGAGGGAGGGCGGCCCTGGCCCCCAACGCCTGCGCAACTCTCTCCAGTGCCTCCGATCCGACCTGACACACATAACGCGGGCAATACGATATTCACAGGGGGAAAGGAATCAGATGTCGTCACAATAATACCCCGTCGGCGGAATCGCCTCCAAAAATGCATGCCTACACAATTGCCTGCCCAATGCCCACAGCAGCACCATTGCCTTCCCAACGTCCCAGCTGCACGTTTCCGACCTACATGGGGAGGGCCATCACTACGGTTGCGAGTTGGCTGTCTATAAGTCGCCGGCTAGCTATCCTAGCCTAGCTCACTATACGGTAGATGCGTGCGGTAATTTGGGGAGTTCAACGTCTTTGCATCTGGCTGGCGCATTGGTGGCTCGACGTGTGACGCTTACAAAAAAAAACTATGTCGGTTAGCTGGCAACCACCCACCGCACAGCCTTACTATTAAACTACCAGGTAAGGTAGTTACCAGGTAGTTGGCTTTTACTCCGCCGCCCAACCAAAAACTAGCCGTGGAGCCCTGCCAACGCATTGCCCTAGTTATCACCGGAAACATACCATACATACCTCGCACACGTTGTCTTCAACGGAGTCCTCCTCCTCTGATTCTCCCATCGCCCACGACGCGTTTTCCTGGGTTTCATGATATGAAAGGGCATTACATAAACGGGGGGAGGCCGGGGGGATTAGACACTTTTTGTCACCTGACAAGGCGAAAACACCACACGACCCCAATCAACTGCGACTTCCTTGTCAGACCGAGAAACCTTCACTTAGTTGACGTTACGTCGCTGGCTGATTTAAAAAATATTTCAGGACCACCCCCCCCCCTCCGTCTCTCTCCGTACAGCAGGTGCAGTGCGACCCCGGCGGTAAACCAGGAGACGTGATCCAGCCGTTCATCGCCAAAACGGCTGATGAGGGGGGGTTCCCGTGAAAGCGCGTGGAACCCAAGAAGCTTCCTAGAATCATCGTTCCCCTGGCGGCAAGACGACCATGGGGCATGAATTAATGTGTGTCGTCCGACGTTGTATGCGCAGTTTACGCGTAGACTGCGCATACAATGTCGGACAGCACACATTAGTTCGTGCCTCACGGTCGTGTCTTACCGCGAGAGAGTCGAGGATCCTCGGGAACTCCTTGGCGCCCATACGCTTGGACGGGTACCCCCCCTCATCGACCATAGTGGTGCTGGTTGGCTGGACCACGTCTCCTGATTCACCGCTAGGGTCGCCATAGCACTTGCTGTGCGGAAGGAGGCAGAGGGGGAGGAGGGGGAGCTGGTTGGCACATGCAGCACCGCTTTTGTGTTACACCGTCGATTTATACGAATATTCCAGATGTATTTGTACCTATCTGGCTCAACATTCAACAATGGCGTCTGCAATGGGTTGAGTATGATTTATCATGTACAATGGTGGTCGCCGAATAAGGCGGTGATGTGCGAGACCCTTGCTGCCGTCTTATTGGGGGCAACCGCCTTATTCGCTAATACGGCGGATTGCGAATTACTGTATTGGGTTTGTTAGTTACAGGCTGAGGGTGTCTGTACAGATGTGGAGGCCTTAACTGTCCTTAACAGGGCGGTAGACCGCTCTATTGAGGGACCAACCATGAACAAGGTGGTCACTGCCGTAATGCGGGTTTCAGTCGTGCCAGGCGGTTTTGACCGCCGTATTTATGGATGCCGCCTTATTGGTACCGCCTTATTCGGGGACCACAACTGTAGGCTGCCATTACCCTGGACTATTTGTGAATTGATCTGGGCTCTGTTTCCTCAATGTCTTCCGTGCATTAGGTAGTATGCGGCAGTAATAAATCAAGGAGCCCTGTTGCACTTCTACAATGCCGTCGATCGAATGGGTTACATCGTCACCAGGTGGATCATTTCGTCGGTCTCGGATACTTGATATCATATACAAACGAAGCACAGCAGCGTGTTTTTTTCAGATATTCTTCAGGTTGATCTGGTACGTTTTTCAAGTAACAGTTATATGTTTAAGCGCGCTATTCACTATAGGAGCGCGTGTGATGGTGTTCTTCACAAGGCAGCATAAAACATGACTTGCCAACCGGCAGATTGATCCCTGGGAGAGAAGCAATCTATCTATTTCAACGGTTTAGAACGGTTATCGCGGAACCAAGCGTGCAGTGGGCAATGATATGTTCTAGTGACACGGGCGCATAACATCACAGGGCTATACTTAGCATCGTGGTATATATTCGAAGTTACAAACCACCGCTTACAGTTTTGAAGTGCGCAAAGTACCTGGTATACGATTTATGCATAAGCGCCCGCTGTACCTACCGCAGCCAAGAGCGTTGCGTGTCTCGTACCTTGAGGGCGAGCGATGGACCCGCATGATCGGTCTCACCTCATATTGCTGGGTCGGTTACCTGTGCACGGCGTCGTCTCTCAGGAAATTCAAAGCGTGCGTATATTGGTTGTGGTTCATGGCGCGTAAAATCCCATACTGCGCGCGCAGAAGCCGATACGTATATACAGCAAACACATGTCTCTCAGTATTTCTCGCGTCCTCTGCCACAGTCGTTTGTTCATGAGCGGAATGTCTTGCTCGGACCGAGCAAGATTCTCCCGCCCAGAGACGCGGATGGTGGTAGAATAAACAATTTCTGGACCGTTACCTCCTCGCCGATACAGCCGTCCAATTGTTCGGAAGAGGGATGGATCGCCCGAGGCCAGATTACATACCGGAACGTGGGTTTGGTTTGGTCGGTACATCATCCAGGATCTTGTTGTATACCGAAGGGGGGCCCATGTCGTACCGAAGGCGCCGTCCGGTGTTCAATACCCAGGGCCGCTGGGTAGAACCTCTTCACCATGTTCTACCTTGAACAAAGCTTGCAGGTTTGTGTAAGTGATCCAGTGAGGCTTCCAAAAGCAGGTTTAATGATTCACGCGTCTAAATAATAATTAAACACCTCGTGCGATATGGCACTGCGCCAATAACTAGTGCAAGTACCTCCATCCAAACGTGATTGTTTATGTCTGCTGCTGGATGGGACCCCTTGATCATGTTCGAGCTCAAACGCTCGACCAGCAACTCCTGCAGATCTGTGTGAGTGGTCCCGAGGTTTCCACACACAGACTTTGTGCTTCACGCGTCTCACCCAGATCTGCAGGGGTCGCGGGTTGCATTTGAGCTCAAACATGAGGAAGAGATTCAATTCAGCAGCGGATATACGTAAATCACGCTTGGATGGAGAAGTTTAACTAGTTTTTGGCGCAATGCCACACCGCATGAGGTGCTTGATAATTGCTGTAGAGGTGCGGACACGTACGGTTTTTCTTCCAACAAGCAGCATACACGTAGTAGAAGGGCTGAAGCGGGGACCGCAGCCAGTGTTAGTGGCTGCCGGTACGGCGAACAACATCGACAAACAGCATTTTTATACATTCGTCGGAGGCACTGCAACTTACGCTGGGCGGCTCAAGGAGCATCAAAGTCGCCGGCAATTTTCCATAGCAGTTCTTGAAACCACGGACGGCACAGCGTATCACCTTAAACTGACAGGTGATCAACTGTCTGCCAACATCGCCAATAGTGTAACCCTCCATGGTCGTGTCCGAATGAACTGCATATTTTCTATGAAAGCATCTTGCTGATCGAAACCAGTTTTGAATCTCTTTCCCCCCCAACGGTGGTGATGTGACTAGCCGCCAAAAGCAGATGTCATCGAGATCTACGTTTCGTATTGTGTGCGTGCTTGCAGTATGTGTGAGAATGTGTTGCATGTTATGTACCTTCTGGCGAGTGGTACCAACCTCCCGATGCCATCTTCTCATCCATGCACAGCAGAGCGGCAATTGCTGTTGGGGTACCACCAGGATGTCAAGCCGCCGATGTACGCCCCCCCGCCGCAGAGGTCATCCGCACGATTTGAACCCTGCAACTTGCAAATATGGCGAAGAACGCGAAGAAACGAGCAGACGAAAACGACCCGTTGATTGCTTTGATGCAGACGGTACGATGATTGGCAGCTGAACCAGCCGTGGAAAAAAGAGCAACACCATCCCAGGTCACCGACGGGGTACCAGAAAAACGGACGAGGGTACCAGCAGAAACGGGGGTCCGGACGGGTTCGGGGTCAGGGACGGAGCTGGGAAACGGGCTCAGGATCGGATTGTGACGACAACCTAATCAGAGAATGCAAGCGCGATTACGGCGATGACCGCCCATCCCTTACCGCTGGGAAGAGACGAACGGGCATCTTCGTATACGCGCTCCAGCTAGGTCGTCTTCAGAATCCGCTCCTGGGCTGTTCCCCGACTCCGCCCCTGACGTTGAATTTTCCTGGTCCCTAGCTTCTGCTAGTGTCCTCGACGGTGCTTCTTGTTATCCGCAGGTGATCTGAGACGTTGCCGCACCCGTTATCACGGCTGGCCAAACTGCCGTAACTCCTCGTGCCATCTGCGGCAAAGCACCCAACGGGTCGCTCTCGTTTGCTGATGCCCTTGGCAATGGTTCTGGTGCCTCGCCGGTGACAAGGGTAACATCATGGGCAACAGTAAAGGTATGGAAAAGGTTAAGGATAAGGGTAAGGGAAAACGCAAAGGCAAGCAGATCAGTACTCGCGGGGATGTAATGGCTACACCGACACGGTCTGTTTCTGACGTGACATGATCAATTTCGCGAGAGACACCCAACTCCGATTGAGGGGGCGCAGAGAGTACAGGCTCCAGCAGAGGAATGTCACGCAAGCACAGAATCCGAAAGAGCAGAGCTTCTGATGGCGTTACCGGTGCATCGCTCAAGCTCAGCGGGGAGCCTAACCGGAGCAAAGAACATGAGCCGGTTGAAACGACCGCAGCGATTGAACAGAGAGCAATGCCGGCGGGAACATCGTTCTTGATGTGACCGTTCATGAGGTCGGACATCCTCGAATCGTACATACCCTTCGACCCGAGTCGATGAGCAGTAGCTTTGCGGGGGGGCAAAAACGGCATAGCGAATTCTGTGTAGGTGGTCGTGGTCCCTATTAATAGAGGAATGTGCGTGATACTGCTTTACTTTCGCTCCTTGCGGCTACGCCCAACCCGTGGTGTCTTCGTCTGTCTGTTATGTACTGGTATTATGTTTGCCAACGCATAGTCCGGCTATACTTCTGACGGCACCGCTGTGCTGCTCGTAACATTGGGGATGATTTCCGTCATCGCCGATTACCCCGTAGTCATTTTCATAATCGGTCACGAGCTGCACACCGCTTCCACCGTTCCAGCCTACGTCGCAGTTGCGTACACCGCTTCTCACAAGCTCGAAATCGCTCGCGCCAGTGTGGTTTGTCGTCATCAATCATCCTCCGCCATACTTTTGGCATCGTTTCACACATCAGACAGATCACGATCTAGATCATCTAGATCCTATATCTGTCGATATGATAAGTTTTGCGGGATCTGTGTAGTCTGGATCCAACCCAGGAAACATGTGGTAGGTTATCCAGGCCATCCGGCTCTCACCCGGCAGCAACATGGTCTATAGGCCATGCAGGTAATATTGACCAGGATCTACCTGCCCTGAAAGGCATAAGACCACGAACAGGGTTCTGAACTGTCCGACGTGTGCATCGTTTCTACTGTCGCCGTGCACCTATTAGACGCTTTGATTGACGCGGAAGAGTTTGATCTTGCCACCACCATCGTTGTATGACTCGTTGTCACGTTCATCCTCGGTCACAATCTGGGCGTCATGTCGAGATTGTGACCGATGCTGGACGCATCAATGAGAGATACAACGGTGGCGAAAGCGAGATTGAATTCTTCAGCGTTCATGAAGGAATCTACGAGCCTTATCACGACGGTGGAAGCAATGAATGCCGAGCTTATGACCAGCGGTAAACCATTTGACCGACGATGATGACGGAAGCGATTTCAAAATCGTGAAAAGCGGTGTACGAGCTTCGACAACGACCCCAAGGCCACAATATTGAGCACGGCTGGTTGTGTACTGTGGGAGGGGAGAACAGCGCTGAAATATGCAGATGTCGGCACGCACGAGGTGGTGGTAGCGGTGTGATCTTGTCAGAGAGCCTACATCAACACCCGAAACTGTCCAGAACCGCTCGAGAGACCTGCATATACATACGTCCTACATGTCAAAGCTCGCTCGTTGTTGACCCCGATAAAAACTGTAAATGGGGTGCCCGAAATAGTGCCCTGCAAAAAATGCGATTCCATGTGATCAGACTTTTGGTCAAAAACTTGCCCCAAACATATTTCTTTGGTTTTTGGCTTGTTTCCCTTCGACGGTCGCCGAAATCGTCTTATTTTAGCAATTTGTGAACCGATTATGAACTTGAAAGCGAGGGAACTCCCAAAACAATGGAGCACACCCCTTTGCGCTACATGCAAAACTTGCCTTTCGCGACCTGCCGCCATTGAAATTGGTAAGTCCAAGAATTTGGTGAAGATGTTCACGAGCAGAGCAGATAGGCCGACTTGACGTTGACGTTGACGTGGGATACGAACATCTTGTTGGGTGCAACCAGCTTGCGTAGAAGAAGTGGTAGATCGTACAAACGTATTTTTATGCTCGACGAAAAAGCTGCAGTCCAGTAACTGATAATTGTAGAGCTCCCGTATTGTCTCCATATATCTGCACAGAAGAAAGTCGCGGATACGCTTGTTCCGAAAGGCGGATATACCGCCTCTTGGCTCACATATGATACGTGAGATCATTGTGTTTTGATTCACAAGATGAATGCATTAGTGCGATCACTATTGATGGCTCCTTGGCGTCTGCCGTAGTCTCGTGGCACCTACTACAATATATGTATGGGTCCAATGGCCTCGTTCCCGTTTGGTGCAGAAACTAAACGGCAGATGCCGCATGTAGACACTATCAACAGTTTTTTGTGTGGACGTTGTGTTCTTGAAAGCTTCGGCTGAGACCGTTGTCTCTTTGAAGGTTCTTGGAAAAGGGGGTACGTCGGAAAGTGTCGGCCTACCGAGTAACAACGCAGTTGGCTGGCCGCGTGCGTTGATATCCTCTCCGAACTGTCTCACCTCATTTGCAATCCACGCTGGGCTCTCTGGTTCGGAAATCTTAGCGAAAACGTCGTCGACGCCAATCCCATCATCGCTGTTCCCGTTTCCGCTGCATCAGATCGTTAGGTGGCACATGGCCGAATGTTTCGGGGGTTCCCTGGTCCTGCTCCTGTGGTCAAAACTGTCGTTCTGTACGGTGTACCCAGCATTCCTTGTCTCGAATTCTTGCTTCGTTTCAGTCTACAGACCGTGTTCTTGAGACTGCACTCCGGTGTGCGTATCTCCCCGTGGTCCGAGCGAAAGCGTCAAAATCGATGCACATGTATATAATACCTGGTATAGAATCAACGGGTCGAGGGTACCATTATTAGCCCTTTAGAAACTGCACCCACGAATTTGGGGACAAACTACTTGGCATCAGTGTGAGATTGCGGTTACGGTGGGGAAAGGGCCGAGTGAGGTCCTCGTCGCCTCACGTTTTACCTCCAGAAACCGCACGGGTTTCAGACATGTGGAGTGGTCAGTGAACCTGGCTAACGTAACGATTGTGTGGCTGGACTTATTAGGCCAGCCAGGTCTGTATACGCCAGCTCTAGAGGTCGACTCAGTTCATCAGAGTTGATATTTTCTCTTTGTCAAGGCGCCCGCCCCTCCGTCGGATACATAGAACAAATTTGTCAATAATTCGCGACTCCTTTGCCTTCCCCCTGCGTCACCTTCGCTGTTGGCACGAGGTCGTGCATCTTCTGTTGCGGCTGCGGGTCGAGCTGACCTTATCCTGCTCATATTTTGCCGTGGGAGTTCGATTGCTGGGCTTGTAGGCCCAGAGCTCTCTGACACTCGCTCTCAGGTGTGAGCGGAGCAACCGCTTTCCTAGATTCCAGCTTACGAGCGTTGTAGCCCACACCAAAGCCTCACAAACACGGGGATCGATGCGTTTATGCAAGCGGACAGCGGTATGGCCTTTTAGCTCTTATTCCTTTAGATTCATTTTATCCTTTAGTTTCCTTTGTTATTACTTTATCTTCCTTTGATCGGCGGCGTTGAGTAAACACCAGGAGAAGGGAGCAGCACTCAGCCGAGTACGCTGTTCCCATGGAAGAGGCGTTACGATCAGGCAAATGAAACCATCAGCGTGATGAAACGTCCCTCCCGCACCCACAGAGAGATCTTCCTCGTCTCTGCGCCCAATGGCTCGTGTCTAAGAGACCACGGCCCATCGTACTTTTCCGTTCCCACGCTTGACCGCCGCAACAGTAACTAGCGAGGAGACGCCTAATTGTTAGTTGTACACTGAGTATGCAAACTCATATATGAACACTCCGAATGCCTCTTTAGGGGTTACAGCTAGATACTGGCTTTGGCGTCGGCCTGGATTGAGGGTTTCAGATCAGGTTCTAGGTTTGACATGTTCATGGTCAAGCCCCGCCTCCCCCGGAAGATAAACTAGAGTCAAATATGAAAATATCTTGCCTTGTTTTATGATGACTCCACGTGTCTCGGCATCTGTGTGTATGCTTTCTTCCGCTGCTTCCTCGCAGAGGTTGGAGGCGAGTTATCAGGATCGTGCAGACCACCGCAAGGATATTCTGGCTCGCCGGCGGAAGAAGGACAAGTTTTACGGCGAGGTACGAAATTCTAGCAATCCTTCCCTTCTCTTTTCCTCCTCGCCCCCCCCCTCCCCTTCCCTCCTCTCTCCTCCCCACCCCTCCACCCCCCCCCTCGTGTCGAAGTCGTGAATAGTGACCACCCCCCCCTCATCCCAAGACGCATGCTACGGTATCGGTGCATCATTTTTTTTCTGAAGCTCCTCACTTGAGGAGCTCTATACCTCTCCCAAAACCTGTTCTGGAGGAAAATAAAAGTGCTACCCGATGGGCAATCCCATGGCCTTGGATTACAACGAAAATTATTGCAAAAAAATAACGAAATTCCGACGATTTTGGGTTAAGGAGCCCCGTCATTTCCGAAAACGTCTCAGCCAAAAAGTGCTACCTCTATCGTAGCGCGCGTCATGAGTAAATCGACAGTATTGTTTCCAAGGCAGACAGGTCTCTAATGATATCGCGTTTTGAACGTTCGAAGGAAAGAGTGGACAAACAATCGTGACGACTACGGCGCAGCAGAAGCCGCCCGAAGAGGCCTTACACCAAATTAGGAAACGTCTTCTATCTATTGTCCATGCCCTCCCACAGATACCCCCTTACCTAGAGAGAGAGAGAGGGCGAGAGACGAAGCATAACTGTCCACCACCAATTTCAGTCTAAGAAAAGGGGTCTTCTTACGTGTTACGAAAAAGTTGAACCAATTTGTGTTAACACCCAGTTTTTTTAAGTGCTGTTGCGTACTACTGAACGCATGCGTAGCGGTAGACGCGTGCCACGATAGAGGCTTGCTCGTTTGGGCTGAAACGGTTTCCGAATGACAGGGCTCCTTAACCCAAAATCGTCGGAGTTTGACTATTGTTTTCAGAGCAATTTTCGTTGTATACCTAGGCCATGGGATTGTTCATCGCGAAGCACTTTTACTTTTGCCCAAATCAGTTTACTTAAACAAAGTATGGAGCTCCTCAGGTGAGGAGTCTCAGAAAAAAAAGGGCGCAGTTCTACCGTAGCGAACGTCGGTAACGTGAGCACCGTGTAGGGTGTTGTTGGTATGGTCTACGGGTCGGGGCTATCGTCCATTTTGTTGAACGTTTCACTAAGTTTGGTTGTATCCGTCGGTGTTCCCCTGCTCGTTCGGGTTCGCGTTTCCCCTGTTTCATGCCGGTTTGTTTCAAGATCCGGTCCGGCCGAGATAAGGAGTTGGCCATAAAGAAGCTCTACCATGACCTCGTCATGGACGACAAGCGACAGGGCATAGAAAGGTAAGGTGGGCCGTGCTCCGGCAGGAGGGGGTACTTTTGAACCCATTTTTTCCTGACCGGAGGGGGCTCCTCGACCGAAAAACTACCTTTTCACGGATCGGGTGACTGCTAGCGGTTCGGGCCGGTTAAGGGTAGCCCGACCCGACCCGTGAGATTTCTAACACCTCTTGACCCGACCCGTGAGATTGCGAACATCTCCTGACCCGACCCGGCTCGACCCGCGAGATTTTGAAAACCTCCTGACCCGACCCGCGGACCGGATCATGCCCCGTGAAAACCCCTGATTTATTCCTGACCGGAGGGGGCTCCTCGACCGAGAAAATACCCAACATAGTTACAAACCCACTCGTACGAAGTACCAGGTATAATTTTGTGATACACCTACGAGGAAATTATATTATTCGTCGGGTTGCGTGTACATTGTTTTCTTCTCAAAATCGCTATTTGACGCGTGCTACGATTGCGGTAGCACTTTTCGGCTTTTTTGTTTTTCTGAATGACGGGGCTCCTTAAACCCAAAATCGTCGGAATGTCATTCTTGTTTTGCAATATGATTTTTTTTGTATACCTAGGCCATAGGCTTGTTCATCCGGTTCCGCTTTCATTCTCCTCAAAGTCGGTTTTTGGGTGAGGTTTGGAGCTCCTCAAGTGAGGAGCCCGAGAAACAAAATGGTGCACCTCTACCATACTATTAGTACTATTAGTAGCATGTGTCATTTGGGTGAGGTTTAGAGCTCCTCATTAGAGTAACCTGACACGATTAGGCCACCTCCTCTTGCCGTCAAAGACGTCGGTTGACGGCACTCTTGGCCCTTGACGGGAAGCCGTCAAGGAGATACCGACACTAGAACCAGTATATTAGGTTAAGCTAGGCCTTGACGGGCCAAACCTAGACCATCAACTGGCATATTTGCCTACCGTAGCATGGCCAAGCTTGGCGCCGCTATCTGCTGAACATTTCCGGTAGGTGAAGTTGAGTAATTGCCTCTGAAGATCTTCGTTACATGGGTAATCGACTGATTATCGTATTGCCACGTGTAGGAGAGCTCATTATGTGCCGTCAAAGACGTCTGTTGACGGCACTAATGCCCCTTGACGGGCAACCTTGACGGACAGCCGTCAAGGAATTACCCACACTAAAACCATTATGCTCGGTCAACAGAGACTTTGACGGGAAAAACCTAGACTGTCAACTGACGTCCTTGCCTACTCCAGCATGGCTCAGCTTGGCGCCGCCAACTGATTCAGCTTCCCGTTACATGGTAATTTTTGTAATTGGCGTAGTACCAGGTCCTCACTATATTACCCGGCGTCTGACTGGTGCGTTTGTGGCAATCAATTTGTTTTTGTATCGAAGAATAATAAAATTGCTTTGGTTGCTGATTTCGCCACCCGACTGATGACTAGCCGTCAAGTCCTGGCAACTCACAGCCCCGTACCACCGCAACTGGTTGTGTTGCACAACGGTAGGTTGCGGAGAGTGGACGAGTTTGTGCGTCTCCAGACGTTGCTGAGGATTGAGCAGGAGACGGAGCGAACGGAGAAAATCAAGGCCGAGAGGGAGTTCATCGTCGAACAGGTATGCATTCCCCATGGTTTTTATCAGTATGGATAAAATTTGTACGAGATGTATACTGTAGTTATGTTAAACAGACTTTCATCGTCCTAATGTGAGATACCTCAACCCGCCAGGCCACTCACCCACCCACCCACCCATCCACCCACCCGTATCCCAACCCACAAAAACCCAACCCAACCCAACCCATCCCAACCCAATCCAACCCAAACCCAACCCAACCCAACC
>JAYJMJ010000431.1:375599-390077 GCA_036873875.1 Laminaria ephemera | reverse complement strand
TCACTTGACCCAGTGGCCTAAACGAGGAAGTGAAAATGATAGTATATTAGTATAACACCCCCCCCCTACCGTAGTATCAGTCTTACAACCGAAGATCCACCCAAGCTCGTTGCAACGCCGTTTGTGTTTTACAGTACTCTGTCGTTGTATACCTAGGCCATGGGTGAATTTACAGGGTTACGCGTACACTGTTTGTGAAAGTTTGGATCTGAGAGCTCACGTGAGAAGACTCAGAAAATATCGGTGCAACCCTACCGTAGCTTGATGACAGAACACACCGCCAGCCCCCCGCCGCGCCAATGTAACACGATATCGTCATTGATCGATCTGGGATAATCCAGAGGGTGAATCATACGTTTGGCCAAGAGTTGAACTGTGCGCGGAGATTCGCCGAGTTTAAGTCTGTGCCTTTGCCCTTGTGCCAGAAGCGCGAGCGCCGACCCGAAGAATGTTGTCGGTGAACCAGCGAGTTCGTTTGCGTTGCTGTAGCCGGTAGAGAGAAAACGGGCGCCCTCGTCGAGGGTGACTTCGCGTTGAGCGGCAGGGATGCGCATGCCACGGTACAACCGATTCATCCGCCGATGTGGTAGTGGTGTGCCAGACCAGATACTTGTAATACTAGGATGTGTTGGCGGAATTGAACAAAGTCCGATTGGCGTTCCCAGGACGGCCGCGTGAAATACCTTTCTGGTGTGTTTCGCAAGGAACGGCAACGACTCCGAGCCGGTCGCGCACGCACCGGCGGCTGGAAAGCTTGTCGACCCCCAGATGCGTGCTACGGTGGGGATATAGCACCTAATAGTCCTGAGGCTCCTCACTCACTTGGGGAGCTCTCTATATTTACCTCAACCAAAAGCCGACTTCGATAATATTTTTTTAAGCAAAGCCCGATACACAACCCCATGGGCTAGGTGTCTAACGACATCTAGTATTTTAGAGAACACATCGAATTCAAAGATACTGCTGTGTAGATCCCTAGTGCAGGAGCTCCGTCCGTGAGATTGTTTTGAGCTCAAAAGTGCAACCCCTACAGGAGCACGGCTCTCTCAGCCAGACGTCGACGCCAGTGCTAAGATACTGTACGGGGCAGTACGGAGCCAAGGCCCACTACTGTTACGCATAATGGTTGTTTTGGAAGTATTGCTCAATATCAGTGGCTTGTCCCGCCCGGATGTCGTTCGATAGAAGGGGCGAGTTATTCATAATCCCCGCAGGCGATAACGCCTGCGAGGTAAAACAAGGAGGCGCCACTATGAATCGCAACGTCGCTAGAGCAGACATTCTGCCATAACAACATATTAATAGTTGTGAGGCAGACATCCTGATATTAATAGCGGTTCAGTAAAACAACGCATGGCAAATGAGAATACCAGGGAAAATACCAGGGTACAAGATTCGGACTTATATATACAGTGGAGCAGTCTAGTGGTGTACATCTTGCAGAGTAGTAGTGGTGTATGTCTGGCATACGCACATTCACGCGAATGAGTCGGGTTTGCCATATTTCAAGTGAAGGTGGTTACAGTAGTGATGCGCATCTTCGTGCTCATTACGTGCAAGATCTTGAGAGTCGAAGACAGTCTCCCCTGACGAATAGTGTTCACATGGTTTACTTGGTATACGTTTAGGTGGGCCAATGTGATCATAATATATATCAATGGATTTCAGCAACACTAGAAGACAGTATCGCACAGTGTCATCAATGGAATTTACACAATGTTGTTTGAAGTGTGGCTGTTGGGATTAACATGTTCCTCCTGCCTCGCATACCCTAGCGCCATCTAACTCCTACTGTGTAGATAGCGATTTTGACTGAACCTCCCGCAGAGCACACCTGTCGTTGTTACCGCTGATTGCCCTCCCCGAAGCGTCCCGCCCACCAATGATTACCTAGAATTATCGCACATACGTAAGTTGTGAGTTCGATCAGTTAAGTGGTCGATACTCAACTTTGCAAGCTGTGTGATATTTAGGCCGCGCGTTTTTACGTGTTGATCCCCTCTCTACAGGATACAGGTCGGCGACTCCCCGGGATGCTGCGGAGGTCAACAAGATTGTTTTACAAGGGAGGCTTCGATCCATACTCACTCTGCTTCTGATTTGCGGTGCCCTCTTCGGTGTCAAAGACAACCTATCTGAAATACCAGGTACCAGGTACCGGTATGTTTTCACTCGTCCAAGCGACAAACGAAATCAACAGTTTCGGCAGCTCCGAGGCACCGCATATATCCGCGAAGTCTCGTTTACTTGTAGCCTACATATAGTCAGGGGTGTCTCCAACATTCTGCATGCAGAGTTTCATTATCGCACTTGCACCGTGGTAATCGCTGGAGCCACCATTCAGTACGTCAGATTTCTACTACCAATACGACACGATACTAAACCTCATCCACACGAAAAGTCAAATTTCTCCTATAGAATACCTTTTCGGCAGCTCCGAGGAACCCCACATATCCGTGACGTCTCCTTTACTCGTAGCCCATCTTTAGCCAGGGCTGTCTCCAACGTTCTGCATGCCAAGCTTCATTGTCGCACTTGCACCGTGACAATCGCTGGAGCCCCCAACAGTGCGTCAAAATTCTACTACCAATTAGACACTAAAACTCATCCACACCAAAGGCCAAATTTCTAGCAAGATGACAATAACACTCATCCACACCAAAAGCCAATTTTCTTCTATCATACCGATATGTTATTAATAATACTAATCATTCGCACCAAAAGGTCAGATTTCTGCTATCAAGAATATGATCAAAACCACCCACGCCAAAAAGGCACCGCGAAGGACCGTCGTCATATGTAGTCCAGTACACGACCAGTGTTGTTGTGAACCGAAAACCAAAATGGCTAAGTCGGTTTTTCGTTTTTTTCGAAAAAACGTTGGTCGATTTCGGTCGTTTTTTTAAAACTAAAACTGAAAAACGAACGAAACCATACCGAAACACGTGTTGGTTGGTTTCTCGGTCGGTCACAAGCGTGATATTTCTGCTACTAGTAAGATATTAAAAAGCATCCACGCCAAGAAGGCATCGCGAGAAGGGCCGCCGCTATTGTCCACAGTACAAGACCCTACGCCTGTCCTTCATAATTTCGACGGCAGGCTTAATGCACCTTTCAACTTCTTCCCTAGGAAGCTTGCGTCCGCCACTATGAAAACACCAGCGACCAAAAAACATGGGATAAAAACGTAGCCAATAACCGTTACAGCCATTGGGGCGTCGGCCCATCCACCTTCGCGCCAAGAAAAGCCCAACACGAACAGCAACGAGGTGACCCACTACCCGATACCCTGCCCCACCAGCAGAGAAGCTACACGAGAATCAGCACATCTGCTGCACCCTTTTCTACGCAGTTCCTTCTCTTTCCGACGAACGGTTCGGTCCCGGAGTAGTAGTGGCAGTGATGCTCTCGCACCTCGGCAGAAAAACACCCAACGCCTTCATGGCAGGCCCAACGACGAGCACCGCGTTTGAGGATACCAGCGCAGGGTAACTCTCGGTAACTTTAAAGGAATTGCGGAAAGCAATAGGAAAATCCCAGATTAAATCGAAACCCACCAACAGGCCAGCCCATGGACAATCCACATCCCAACAGTGGCATGGAAACAAGACTCCCTCCGTAAAGACCAACACTCCCCCCTGATGTTTCTCGAGAATTTCGCCAAACCCCTTGTAACGACGAAGCTGAATGTCATCTGCTACTGCTGATCGACGTTTTCGCAGCATGCTGCCTTACTGCATGCCCCTGAAAAATCCTGTATCCAGGCACTCAAACGGTAACAGCATATCGTCACCCCCACCGGATTGAGCAGCCAAAACTACCAGCTCTCATAGTCTTGAATGGTTTCAACTTGTTCCTGAAGTAAGTAATTGGAATCCCCGATGTGATATACTGCGATCAGCGCCAGAACGAAACTGATCCCGATGGACTGTAGAGCCCAGAATAGGCGTCATTTGTGAGGATCCCCCAAGAAAAACTTGAGCGCCTTCTCATCCTGCGCCAACAGCGACCGATCGGGAAGGGTAAACGCTTGTGAGTGAAAGGTGGCTACGGTGGAAACACGAGGTACCTCCCGCCAGGTTAGCCTATTGAGCAGTCCTGGCTACTATTCACGTGAGTTAGTCGTGAAGAGACACAAGAAGAGTAGCTGCATTCCAAAATCAGGTCGCGATGTAATCTGACGGCAGGAGGGGACCACGTAATCCCCCCCGTTCCCTGTATATCCCATCTATGATATGCCTTCCAAACCATACGAATACGTTCAAATTCTTCATGGTGAGATGACTACCAGCCTTTCAAGGCAATGCCATGACACTAGCCCACTCTGATGAGCCGTATATGCAGAAATATGTGAATTTGGGGGAAGCCCCGGTTCCACGAACTAGAACATGAATCGAAGATGCGTTTCCTCAAAACCCACTCCCACACTTCTGAACGGCGTGGCTACAAAGCCGGAGAAAATGACAAGAAAAAGGAGCGGGTGATCAATCATCATGTTAACGGAGGAAGAGTCATGTGATGCTGTACTTCCCAGGTCAGCGATTAAGAGGACTGTCACCGCATTCAACACCACGGTCTCGCTGTCGTCGGAAGTCGACACTATCACCGTCATGGCTGCGCTAAGCTTGATCCCATACACCGTGAGAAGCCCAATGCCGAAAGCGCCATGACCAGCATACTCACCATCCACCGAAAGCGAGAAGCCAGCTTGCAGATCGTGAGTTGTGGAAGCGACAAGCAGGTACACAGCTCCAATGACTGCCTGTCGTAGATACGCGGCGGGTGAATGTTCACTGCCGCCAGCAAGGCTACTCTCAGAGTCGTCGGCCGTCTCAGCTAGAATAATGAGCGTGGTATAGGCAAACCCCTGCATCTGCGAATCATGCAAAAAAAGGCGGTGATTGTGCGTCGCGTGAGATATGCATGAACACCATGCACCGATACACACACGGACGTTGTCTCAACACGTTCTCCATGTCTGCTAGTGCGTGGAGCAAGGCTACCCGCAGAATCGTCGGCAGTCTCAGCTAGAATAATGAGCGTACGGGCAAACCCCTGCATCTGAACGTAATAGAAAAAACGGCGGTAAGCGTGCATAACGTTAGGCAGATGCGCACAATGCACTGATACACACAAGATAGTTGTCTCAACATGCTCTTCATGCCTTCTATATTAGCGTGAAACTCGTGACTTTGCCGTACAGCATGGACAGCATCCGAAGGATTAGGGTTTGGCAGGCAGGTATACGGCCCCAACGACCGCTGACAGTAGGTACACGGTGGGCGAGTCTAGAACGACGAGCTTAGTGTAGGCAATCCCTGCACCTGGACATACGTATGTTAAAAGACGACAGCACTGGTGAACGTGCGCCGCGTTAGGCATATGTACGGTGCACCGATAAACATTAGATAGCTGTTTCAACATGTTCTATAAGCCTGCTATAGCGTGGAACAGGGTTATCATACCCTCAGAATCGTCGGCAGTCTCAGCTAGAACGATTAGCGTGGTATAGGCAAACACCTGCATCTGGACATGGTTTCAGGATATCAGTTAACGTGCGTCGCGTTAGATACGCACGTAATCCATGCATCGACAAACACAAAACTGTTGTCTCAACATGCTCTGCATGCCTTCTAGAATAGCTTGAAACTCGTGACATTGCGCCGTGCAACACAAACAAGATCCTCGCGTACAGTAGTCAGAGCTTAACGTGACAAGGGCGGTGGGGATCACCCTGCACTATATGGTCAATCGCAGACGGAGTAGGTTAGGGCTAGACCCGATCTCGGGTTCGGGTACGGTAGCGTGCGAAACAGTATTTCGAAGTAGATTATTCTACATCACGTGGGGCATCTACTGAAATATCGGCACATCCCAGCGGCCGAAACGTAGGAACGTCTGGATATAGCAGTACGTAGCAACTCGTATCGGTACATGTGTTCGTACCGAGATCGACGAAAAATATGCAGCAGAAGGCCGGACGCGAACATGATGGACGCGACTTCGGTTCGATCACCACACTCACTCACTTACCTCTCTAGGCGGAATTCGACAAAAACTTGGTATCAAGGAATATACTTCGAGACATATAATTCCCGGCAGACGTACGTGCAGTACCTACCTGTTATTTCTGATTAAAGGTTTGCCGTCTTTGAAACCACAAGTACCATCGATATGTTTAGGATTACAGTATTGGTCCCTCTATGGTGCCGGTTGAGTAGTGCCCGTTGCCCGCTATAGCGCCTGTGAAATCGCTTGGAAGAGATGGGAACATGCAGTAGTGGCAGTATGCGGAGTGGTGCCGGCTGCCGCTATAGTGCCGGTATTTCCGGCTGGCACATACCGGCGCTACAAGTATAGAGCGACCACTAATGTAGTTACCTGTTCCTTCTGAAAAAAACTTACCGTCTTAAAACCCACACAGGGCCATCGATAATTTTAGGGTTCGTCACACCGACCTACTGTTCCTACTCACAAAGAGTATGAGCCAACTGATGAGCCTCTCGGATAACTTGGGATTGTCGTCTTTGTCGTCCGCCTTCTTGCCGAACGCCCAGAGGTAGATAGAATCGGAGGGATGGCCTCGCACCCAGGCAAAATCGGGTCCCGCATCGGTCGCCCCCTCTCCCTCTTCTAGGACTGCGCGAAGAGCATGCGGAACATAGGGTGTATTTGGTAAGTGTTTAGGGCTACGGCAAACCTCGGAAGACGCATGTTATGATGGGGGTGTACATGCACTTTTGTGAGGCTCCTCGTTTGAGGTGCTCTCTATCTCACCAATACGCTGACTTTAAGGCAAACGCAAGGGGCAAGCCGATCAACAACACCATAGCCCAGGCATAGAACGAATAATACTATTTACGGAGGACCATAGTAATCAGGACCTGCGATACACACAAAAAACCTATATATCCCACTGTTTTTACTAACCATATTTGGTCCTCATTACTATGGTCCCCCGTAATAGAAAACACAAGTAGCATTCCGACGGTATTGGGCGGTTCCTCAGCTGAGGAGCCCCGTCAGCCAGAACTTGTTTGACCAAAAAATGCTCCCCCTATCGTGGTACTCGTCGGAAGGTGTACTGTAGTATGATGTCGTAGGTGGAGTTCACTGTTGTAGCAGGGAGGGATCTGTGCGATCCAGCTCTTTAGCACAACACACCCATAGCGGCCGAACAGGATCTAGATGATCTACTGTAGACCATGATCTGCTTGAGGTGTGCAACACTCGGAAGGGGGGATGTCGTAGTTGGAGCTTACTGTAGCGTAGTTGAAGCCTACTTTTGTAGCAGGGAGGAATCCGTGTGATCCAGCTCCTATGCACAACACACCCATAGCTACCGGATAAGATCTAGATGATTTAGACTGTGATCTGCTTGAGGTGTGCGGCACTCGGAAGGTAGCACGTCGTAGTTGGAGCTTACTTGTAGCAGAGCTCTTGGGTAAAAAAGGACGGCATACAACCTCGTGCGGATTGCAATCCCTGGAAATGTGTTTAGTTGTCTTGGACAAAGTGCCGACAGCATGCTCGGGCTCTGCCGAGCATTTTGCACTACGGATGGATGCGGCCGGCTAAATGGCAATGTCCACTCTAACACAAACTTAGCGGGAACGACACACTGATACCAGCTGTGTCTACAACAGCAGCAGTTTTATTTGAAGGCAACAACAAACATTCTAGTACTACTGTGCATCGCACGCGAAGTGCGGAAACTAACAAAATAATTCGTAGATGCACGTGTCGTCGAGTTGACGGGTATAGCGAAGCCCACACCGAAATTCTATCGTGCAAACCCGCAGTCGCCAACGACTGTCTTGACGTTATGCGACACTGTGCTGGCCTTGCATCACCGTAGTATAGAACACCTATTAAGAAACAGGGTAATACGAAAACCAGGCTGATCTTTACCGGAAAAAGAGCAATTCGGGAGCCGCTTTACTGAAGTTAGTGTAGAACGCACCCTATCCTAAATAAGAAACACATCCTGGGTCAGTATTTCGGTTCCTTATTTAGTGTCTTGTACTACTGTGTAGCTCTGCTTGGTAGAAATGAAACTCCCGGATTGACCTGTCCTAAGCTCGTCACTCCCCCAAGCGAGAAAACCCATTCACGACCCATGACAATTCCAATCCCATTGTTGCCCATTTCATATTATGCGCCCACCTTGCTGCCCGCGGCATGCTTTCTCTTCCCCCATCTTTGGGGGGAACCGGTGTCAGCCCAGGCGATTTGTAGCTACTCCAGAGTGGAACGACGGAGCAACGAACAATTGAGAAAGGGGTGGTAGGATGGAGAAGTTTTTAGCATGGAAAATGTTTTTGCCGATCCCAAAACACATACCAGGTACCTGGTACGCCGTTGGCAACTAGTCTTCCCAATGTCAGATGACACCTCGGCCATCATGTTCTAAAACGGCTGCGCACTGCCCATTTATAACTTATCAAGCGCAGGTTCGTGACGTAAGTACTATGCATAGATATATCACATTAAACATGAGGAAACAACCACCACGACGAATTTGGACTACTGCATGGACGTTGTTCGATATGGTAATTCCATCGAGGAGGCGTGTTAAGAATGTAACAGCGAATTTGCGTACGTCGGACAGATCAGATCCTCATTCATAATATATATAACTCAGGACAGACAGACCCCTGGTCTATATGATCTGCAAGGCCTATAGCTCATGTTACCGGGTGGGAGCCGTATGATCTGCATGCTGTAACGCATTTTTCCTGGGTTGGATCTGTTCTGCATATATCTTGCACAACATATCATATCGACTGATATAGGATCTAGATGATCTAGATAGTGATCTGTCCGATATGTGGACTACTGACATTGTTCGGTATGGTAATTCTATCGAGGAGGCGTGTTAAGAATATACTCTTCTAGAGGTCTACAAGTTAGATTTTCATTGGAATCAATACGTGTATATCCAGAGTAACCGTTGTTACGGTTGAAATAATTACACCGCATCATGAATAACGTAACGGCCAGAAGAGAGAAGAGCCTGCAGCGGTTCTTTGGGGTAGAAATTGCAGCGACAACTCTTAAATATATGTTGCTGTAAGAGGCCATGAAAGGCAAAATGAAATGGCGACTTTGCACACGCTTACGTTCACTCTTTTCATGCGCCGTTTAGCATCTGGCTAAGCTTTTCTTGGCACAACAAGAACCTCTTTCTATTGAACTTACCCTCTTCAACATCAGCAGTACTGCACGAGTGCGTCTAACAACGACTCAGCGTCGGCTTCTGAAGACTGTCGTCAGTCAGCCATTGGAGTAAGAACTATTATAATACCGCATTCTGGGCACACACACCTTACCCTATAATACCCTAACAGATTTGATTGGAGTGGATACAACGCTGCCGGCAAAGAAAATTTACAAGTCATAGAGGCCCACGTTAAAAGGCCTAAACAGCGTCTCTTGTCACCGGAAAAAATGTCAGGACTCTTCGAGGGTCACGACCCGACACGCGGATCGGGTCAAGATGTTCCCAACATATCGCGGTTTGAGTCTGACCGGGTCAGGAGATGTTCGAAATCTCACGGGTCGGAACTGGTCGGGTCAGGAGGTCTTCAAATCTCACGGGTCGGGTCGGGTCACCCTGATGCGGCCCGAACCGCGAAGAGTGATTCGACCCGTGAAGAGCCCTGAAGAATATTGATTTGAGAAGGAATTGTCGACGACGATGGTAACTAACGGTCCTATTGCCAGGGTCGATCGAAAGCTTCAGACCACCAGCCAGGGGAGCCAAGCAACAAGTCAGGGGCGCCAAGCAACGCGCACCGTCGCCCGCGATTGAAATAAGAGGTAGTCCTGTTGGTTTGAAATGCCATCTTGTGGTGTGTGTGCGGTCTTCACACTATGCCGTTCTTTCTACCCAGCGACATCATCAGCGGCGGCGATCTGACCCAGTCCGATAAATGTGGGATTGGTTATCGGGTATCGGGTTTTTAGACCGTTGTCCGATCGGAACCGGTCGACGTTCCGAAATGAAAAACTCCTGAGGACCTCGTGAATAGTAAGGTCGGGATTCGTTTTCGGTGTCCTTTGTTTAAAGCCCGCGACCCCTGGGGCGTCAACGTCGGACGGTTCACCTCATCACTAAGGGAGACCCCACGATCTCGCGTCTTCGATTTATCGTCGTGGAGTTGTAGTCGTGTCTGCTCGCTGGCCTGATGCAGCTGTGTCGTCAGGTGCTACTGTATCTTGTCGACATGTTTTGTTACCCTGTATCGTACGAGCTCTTTAAGCGTTTTCATCGCTGTTTTCTCGTCGGTACATTCGGATACCTCTCGGCGAAAATGCAACGAACACGAATTTCTAAAATAATATGGTACCAGGCACCAGGTGCGTTCTAGGGTATGGTACGAGTATATATCAATCTTGAGTTTCCTTTCGCTTGTTGATAGGACAGGCCTGCAGGTAATGTCCAAGGGCAGATATCGTTGATGTACGTCCGTATATCATACAGCCAGACACCCGGCGGCGCACTTAATATTATTAGCCGTACAGCTCTCCGACTCTCCACCTCACTCAGCACGATCGGCCAGTACCGGTAATAGCAGCCTTCGACAAGGTTCACGACGAAGGCCTTGCGAAGGCGGCCAAAGAAGAGGGATCGAATGAAGCAAAACATTGAAATAATACCAAACACAAACGGGACGTTGTATCGTACGCATGTATGTGTACGAATGATCCGGGACAATTGAAAAATAAAGGAAACAAAGAAAAGAGAAGAAAACAACGAAAGGAAATGAAAAACACGATAATAGCAGGTCCTAGGAACTAACATACACAGAGGCATTGGGCACATTGAAGGCATCAAGTGCATAAAAGGCACTGAGGGGAGAACACAGCAAGGCGAATAAGTCCGGGCGGCCTTACGCTAGCTACTTACGGCCACGGGAAGCCACAAATACATCAGAACGATGATGGTCAGACCCAGACTTCAGTCTCTTGGGCAGCCCCCCCCTCCCCTCCCTCCACCCCCCCGCCGCGTATTGGTGTCAACGGTGGGTGGAGCGGCCGCGGCCTTCGCGTGTCGCACTGCAGCTCTGCAGCTTTCCGCGTCATGCCATTTCCGCACAAATGCCTCCGCCTCCTCCTCGACCCGTCGAAACCATCTGCCGGCCTTCTGTGCAGCCTTTCGCCACCGTTCGAACTGCATGCCAAATGCCGTCATATCTTCCTCGAGGCGCAGCCTCCAATCCTTCTCTTGCCCTCCGGAGTAGCCCTTACCCCCAACCAGTTCCCCAAACATCACCCTCATTGGCAGACGCTCCTCCCCCATACGCGCCACGAATCCCGCGAACAATATCTTCCGTCTCCGAACCGTCTCCTCAATGCTCTCGGAGTCGGTCTTGGAATATAGTGACCGTTGAGTTATTCACATGAATTATATTCGGTACTATATTTCGTTCGATAGTCTAGTGGTACACAGCGTATGATTGACTTCAACTTTACCTTTCACTTTGTCACGTATTTTTGTCACGATTCCGGGCATTTTTGTGTTAGGAATAACCTGTATATCCATCGTCTTCCGTCTTCGTGGTGAACTTTGTGGAACAGGGCTGCTATTTGATCCAGCTGTTGTGCCTTCCGTACTGGTGGTACTGGTACTGAGCAACAGCGCCGAGGCGGAGAGCCGAAGAGCTGTACGATCAATAATATCAAGTGCACTTGTCGGTGTCTTGCCGCCCGAAATCTGAGCAGGATCTCCTGGTGAGCCTCTTTCTTTTATTGGGCTCTTTCTTACGTTCGCTGAACAGAATTCGAGCCGATCTTTTTGTTGTTGTTTATGAAATATTCTCACTATGTTCGTACTCTGACGAAGATCGTACGATACAAGTTGACTGGATAGTACAAGGTTAACCTTCCAGCCACCGGTCTGTGCGCGACCGGCTCTGAGTCATCGCCGCTCTCTGGGAAACGCACCGGAAACATCTTCTACGACCATGCCGGGAATGCGAATTGGACCTTGTTTATTCCCGTCAGTAGGTCCAATTGGTACACACTTCTGACCCGGCGCACCACTACTACGCCGGCAGACGAATCGGTTGTGCCGCTGCGTACGCGTCGTTGCCGCTCAACGCGATCTCACCCTCAACAAGGGGGAACCCGTTTTCTGTCTTTCGGCTACAGCTACGCCAATGGGTCAACTAACAAGAGCTCATCGAGGAACCAGAGCAAGGTAGGGCGGAACAAGCGAGTGGGTTAAATGGTGATTGCTGGCGGTAGTGTCGTGGGTTGGGCTGCGCATCCACTGCTAGCAGCTGCTGCCGTTGTCGTGGAGCACGAACAGCACTGTTGGTATTGCCAACACAGGCGCCCCCCTCAGAATTCATGCGTGGTGTGTTGTGACATTGGGCCTCAACGGTTTCCAGTACGGAATAAAGACAATGCTAGGGTACGGAAAAGTACAATACACGAGATAGCGCACAATTGTTTGTGTATGTATCGCTGGCGTGACGTAGTCGTTGCAACCACGCGGCTTGCTGTCTTGTCGTTGAGTGGGGGGGCAGAGGATTGAGCATGGTCCTTGAGTCGCGGACGGCCGACTGCCATCATCCTACTCCAGACACACATGCATGGGTCATACCACCATTCTGTCACGGGCTTCTGCCATACATAAAGTACACGACTCGTACCATTCTGTCACGGACTACTCACATGAGTGGTACCATTATGTCACCGTGCACGCACGCATGAGTCTCGTGTCGTCACAGCACGGCCTGACCCCGAGAGACGAGCCGCTCAGCCGAGCTGCATCACTCAGACCAATAATGCTTCGCCACATAATGTTACCCCCAGATTTCATAGACCAGTATCAAACCACCGGATTTCACAAACAGCCCCGCTATTCGGTGCGAGCTACGACAGGTCCCAAACAACACAATGCACCTATATGCCAGGTAAGACAACAAATTCCAAATTCCATCGTAAATAATCGCCAACGTAAACCGGCAATCCCACTACCAAATATCTCAATTTCAATCTCAATATAGATCTCCCAAACTAAAGCAAGACAGTAACTACGGGACCGAATGGGAAAACTCCAACAAACAACAGAATGTTGGGGATTGTTTTCAACAAAAACAATTACACCGTCTTCACATGGATTTCACACCGCCCGATAACATCGGCCTCCCTGTGGTATACTCTATAGTCTAGTCTAACAGCACAACAACAACACGTCTCTGATGCGGAATATCTCAAACAAACAGCCACAAAATCGAACTACAGCAGCCCCCCTGCTAGATTCTACCAACGAGATTATGCAAAACCGAATGCCTCCGTGTACGGGGGTTTGGTGAGAGAATCAGCATGCTGCTCTGCTAACGGTACGTGTATATTCTCAAACTCCCCGTTAGCCGCACTCCGCTTCCGTAGATGAAAACGTAACGTATGTCTGCGTCATGGAGATAGACTGTACACAGACACCAGCACATATCACAACTCCATCAGAGTAGATCTCCGGTCAGTAGCCTTGCGTGCATAGTCCGCATGTCCACGTATAACTCTAACCGAACCCCACAACTCACACCCCTCTGAAAGTTAATACCGTACTTACTCGTAGACTTCATGAACATCAAGGCCATCAAGACAAAACAGTAAAATACCTATCACTAAAATCTCAAATCAAATATTCTTTCCGAATGCAGGCAGTAGCAGTGCTCGCCAATCAACGATATAACTACCGCTTTGATATCCGGTCGTACTTTTTTCTTGCATGCCGTATCGAGCAATCTGCCAGTTGGCGGAGATACCAGCCACCTTCGAGTTTGTTGGCGTCGCATCGTTTCTCAGACCAGTCGGCGAGCGGGATACTCCTACCATTAGAACAGACAAAATGCTACCTGGTACGATGATAGGGGTACTGTAGCACCTAATATTTCTCAGGCTCTCCTCTTCAGGAGCTCTTTAACCTCACCCAAAACCTGACTTTGATAGATAACAAAAGAGCAACCGAACTGAGTATATCATGGCCTAGGCATACAACGAATGACATCGTGGAACACAGTTTATTTTCCAGCGATATCGTGGAACACAGTTTTTAGTTCCTCAGTCGCATGGTACGGTAGAGGTGTACCCTTGTTTTTCTGAGGCTCGTCACTCGTCACTGGAGGAACTCTGTACCTGTCCCAACAACTGTTGTTTTGGGGGAAAAGAAAAGTGCTACCCGATGGAAAATCCCATGGCCTAGGTGTACAACTAAAATTGCCTCAAAAACAATTGTGTGAATTCCGACGATATTGGGTTAAGGAGCCCCGTCTTTCAGAATAAGCCAGTTTGCAAGCAGCAGCAGTCAGCAGAATAAGCCAGCAGCAGGAGCAGCCAGCAGCATAAGCCAACAGCAGCAGCCAGTAGCAGCAGCTATAAGCACACGTGTTACAGCAGCGTGGTCCCTCTAGTGGCCTTCTTGAGTGCTCTCACCTTGTATACTGTGGACTTCCGCCGATAGTC
>JAYJMJ010000431.1:364516-375499 GCA_036873875.1 Laminaria ephemera | reverse complement strand
ATATTTCGGAGGTTGTAGGCACCTTGTGGGTTTTACTACATTGCACAACGCCTCCACAAGGATGTTTTTGCGCGCACATTGGACAATGGGGGGGTTCCGGCCACCTGTGAAGTAGGTAAAACATTAAAAAAATATGAACTACGATAGAGAAGGCATGTAGGTAGTAAAATAGCGGACATCACAATCACAGCCAGCCTCCCGTTTAGTGTTAACTTCGGCGTGTCACTATTCAAGCCTATATTGCTCAGAGATGGACAACGGCTAAATAAGACGTGGGAAGGACACCACATGAAACATGGACAGGGTGGGAAAGAAATCGCAAAAAGTGTGGAAAGAAGCTTCCTAGGCAACTTTAGACAAAGGGCTATTCACCATGTGCCGATAGGCCCAGAATAATTGGCGTATTTCGGACTGTGTTGGAAAAAGGGAAGATTGTGCGTGTGGACGGGGACATGCTTTAGGTGGTTTCCTAACTATATATTTACCACACAGTCTAGTAAGAAGTCTGAGAACATCTACGAGCACGAGATGTGGCATTCTTGATTGGGCTGACGATTCATATCTGACGTATGTTCGGTTAACGCACGAGCGGGAATACGAACAGATGATCGTAGAGGCCCAAGCTGCGAAACACCTCACGTTCTGCGCCTTAGAGCAGGTTATATTATGCCAGGAGAGAAATCCGCTCTCACACCTAAGACACGTATGGGGCCGGTGGGAATAGTGCGTGATTCGGCATAACACCGGTTCAACATCCCCGAGGACTTGTGAACAAAGGTCGAGATAAGTGTGACCACGGCCGTAGGTTCGCAATTTATCGCATGCGCAATGCTAGAGAAGCTAGCCGGAAGAGTCTCGGGTATGATCAGGGTGGACTAAAATGGAAATCTAAGAGCTGAGTCAGACATATGAATCGAGGCACGGGCGTGTTTGAATAGGGGGTTTGGTATAAGGCGCACGCAAGTACTGTCAGTGTCGGACCCGACCGATCCGGTTTGCCTCAGGTTGGGGGGGTATCAGGCGAGGACCCAATAGCGTTCCGGAGGTGACGACCGATTGTGTTTCCAGATGGGCGGGCCGAGAGCCACAGTTACGAAAATGAGGCATATACACGGCACGCGACACCCTCAGAATGTTAAGCGAAGTTGGGAAGGCGCAATCCGGCGCTGGACGAATGTAGTGGACGCAAGAAATCGTTACCAGTCTGGTGTTTGGCTACAGGTCGACCTAGATTTTCTTTGTTAACCTACGCTAGGTGTGTTCAGCAGATATCAAAGCGACTGACGGTGTGTCCAGGGAAAACTACAAAAAGTATGGGCGCTCGACACAGGGCGCGTTGGAAGCCTGTGGGAGAGTTGTAACTGGTTGAACAATGGAGTTTAGAACTACGCTGATAACGTCGCCGCGGAAGAGCCTAGCAATAGCTTCGAGAGCGGTTGTTAGATCGTTCGATCATACACAAACACGACTGGAAGCTGGAGAGGAGCCGTTTTTAGGCAAGTTATCGGCGTCATGCCCGAAGCTTCGAGATAATAGGTCGGTTTCTGTTCTCGTCTTATGACCATGATAGGAGTCGTCTTATGACACAGGAAAGAGAGATTGGCACATACTCACATCTAGGTGCACGGCCAGAACGAAGTTGGCAAGGGCAACTATAAGATCTAAATTGGTGTCGGAACCGGGAGATGACGACAATTATTTCGGTCGCCATATCCAGACGAACAGAGTGAAACTGATTTCATAAGTGCGGGACGAGCATGGGCATGTTATGATATAGGTGCGTTTAAAGCTCCTGGGGCTCCTCACTGGAGCTCGGTATCTTAGCCGAAAACTAAATATATATGTTAAAAACATGTGATGTCCAACCTCATGGCCTAGGTATAAAACAAAACAACATGGAAACCTATACCAGGTATAGGATTCTAACAACATAAACATTGAAACAAAACACTCAGTGAAGGCTTTTGCCGAGAGGCGACACCCTCAAGGTACCACGCACTGGTGGTCCAAGGTTTTCAAAGAGGGAGAAGAGCAATTATTCAATTTACTATCACACCATTTACTCTCAACTCGCACGCAGGTGTGAATATTATAACAAAGTTATCAGCGCGCACATATTTGGTCGCTTAATGTAGCAGGCCTTTCGAGGCATGCACGGACTGTTGCGGTTCGTGGCGCATCAACTGGCTGCATCACCAACGGGCGGAACCACCGACGAACTGCAACCAGGCATACAGAACTATAAACGAAGGGCAACCAGCCACTCAGAACCACAGTCGAACGGCAACCAAGCACACGGAGTGTCGCATTGGTTAAGGTTCTGGTGATGCAGGGAAGAGCGTTGTGCCTGTCATGTCTCGGCGAGGATGATAATGAGTTCATTCGGCAGGGGCAACGCAACCCAAAGTATGCGTATCGGTGAATCGATAATTTATGTTCGAGTTGGGCAAATATAAACAGCACTACCGGCGTTAGCATCGGTATAGAGTAGACACCAGCCGACTGGCTTGTTTAACAAGTTTTGCTATCACGCGCAGAAAGGAGCCCAAGACTTGGCATCAGCAAAGCCAACATGCGTGCCCGATTTGTTTTTAATGGCGTGTGGTACGATAGAGATTGCACATTTTTTGCTAAAATGTTTTCTGAACGACGGGGCTCCTTAACCCAAAATCGTAGGAATTCCGTTCTTTGTTTATTCCTAGGCCATGGGATTGTACATCGGGTAGAACTTTTTTTTTCTCCCTAAATCAGTTTTTTTGAAGAGAGGTATAGACCTCCACAAATGAGGAGCCTCAGACAAAAAATGAGTGCACCGATACCGTAGGATGCGTCGCGTTGTGCAGGCATTGTGCGGGTGGAGAGCGAAAACACACGATCGTGCCTGAGATAGATCGAGAAGAAGTAAGGACAGCTCCATTTAGAAATCTTCTACAAGAGAAAGGGTTATGTGGCAAGAGACTTGCTCATGACTCCCTCCGAACAGAGTTCCATTATAAACGATAACAATAGCAGTAGCTTGTGAGAGAGATTTCGCGGTATTGTAGCGACCGCGTCGGGGCATCAATAAAGGGTTGATAAGCTAGTCCAAAGCGACTTCGTGACCCAATACACACCAGCATCGTTTAGAGGATTGGAACAAACGAAGGCAGACGTGAGAGCGCAACAGGCGTTAACAGAGTTATCCAGCCCTTTAGAGGCTATCATACCACCACTAAAGGCACGCGTCCAGTGCCCGCGAGACCCAGCAGAAACGGTCGGCAGGGCACGCGACAATCACGACCGACGTAGCTCTCAGCATGACTAAGCGAGGAGACTAACTCACGCGTATTCCCATTCAAGGCATCGTTGGGCTCCCAATCCCCAACCATTGTGGTTTGTAATACACTTTGAATGGGAAAGTACCATGCGGGATAACATAGACTAGTCCATAACGATTGCATATTGCGAGAGGTATCCACAACGGGTACAGTAGATACACGGTCCCTGAAGGCAGTGGATCATTTGGTAACGGCAAGAGAGTTCATCGCGTGATACATGAATAAGGGTTGGAGTTTCGTTTCCCTGTCACTTCGACCAGTGCAAAGAGGGGCGAACCAGAGCGAGAAGAATCACACCTACTTTCAGAAAAAATAGATGACAGCTCGTAAGACAGAGCGCAGTAGTGGCGGGGTTGCGAACAAATTTCTCGGTGCACTTTATTCGAGAGCTCTAGCTGGCGACGATTTGTACACCATAACTACAGTATAATGAAACACGCGTTTGTTTACAAGTCTTGGAGGTACATAAAATTGCTCTCAAGTTGTATCCCCAGGTTCATCGGGATTTTTCATGGTTCCAGGAGAAACGCAGACACAATCTATAATCAGTTTCCGTTGCGTGAACAAAGTCGTTCATGGGCAGCGCTTCGAAGTGAACCAATGATGATGTACTGCTGTAGCCGGCTATATGAAATAACTAGAAATTTCACACCCTAACCAGCGATGAACAAGGAACGGCTAGAAAGAAGTATGGGAAGGCAGTCACAATAAGCACAAGAATACGCAAAACACAATTATGATACTGAGCGAGACTGCAAAGTAAGGGAGGGGTGGGAGCACCGGCCGCGGGAGGTGCTTCAACCATTCTTATCCCACACTCTCTGGAAAGAGAACTGGTCCGAAGATACATCCGTAGTATTGAGGGAGATGAGAAAAGTAATCTAACGGTCCACTATCCCCGACCCAATGAAAGGCGATATCAAGGGGAGACAGGCCCCTCTCATTTCAGTCCCTTGAAGCTATTTTTTCTGCAACTACAGAAGGGAGAATTAAGAGCGTATTTGAGACACCACCCGCCCCCCCCACGGAACATACATTACATCAGCGCACAATCAGGTCACGTGAAATATTCAACTCGACCAGTATGTATACTCGATGCGGTTCTTATTCTATCCGCCGGATGAAAATATCCCGAGTGTTGGAGTTTTGACTTAAACTATTAATAGCAACACTCCGAGTAAGCCCTGGTGGCTAAAGACAAGCCTTACATTTTGCCTTAGTTCTCTCTTTCCCAGAAGAGGGTGGTTGCCTTTTGTAGAAGATATTTCGAGTCTTTTCCGCGGCCCACCTGCTCAGTTTTGTGCACCAAAGAAACGCCCAGATACATTAGAACGCCGTAATAACCGGGGTTCAGGGCCGTCTAACTGTTCTCGGGCCCCACGTATAGCAACCAAACAAACGACAGGTGCAGTGCGGTCTTGTTGGCTTCGTAGCAGTCGCGTGGAACAGCACACGTATCACCAAGGTGCGCGCGTTTAGCACAACTCCTAACGCTCCGCTTTGGACACCAGCACCACCCAGCAACCCGGGATGCTTTGTGTGACCGATTTTATAAATGCCAGCGCGTTTTTCGACAGTGGTTCCCTCTCAATTCCCAGCGGGGTTAAATCGGAGCATGCACCGAATACGAAAATGTACCGTACAACGCACACACGCAAACAATATTCGGTTGTGTTGCCAATCAAATAACTTCTACGTCCCCCTCCTCCCGGTCTCGAATTGGATGCGTGGTCAATGCTCAAATTGACTAAGGCAAGCAACCAATGGGTACATCCCCCCTCCCCCCCCGCTGGTGCCGTCCGTTTCTAAATTCAGGAGCAATCATCATTCAGCACGACAAACCACGACGTCGCCGTGGTAAACGTCCGTCGTCCAGGATGATGAATCCCGGTGTCGATGTCAGTGTCTGGCTCTTTATGTTCCTCGCTTATATTTCCCTCGTGATGACAACAGTTGAAGCACAGGTGGAGTTCGTCTCGAGGACTTACAACGGCAGCGGGAACAATCTGGCCAATCCAGAGTGGGGTTCGACAGGGACCACTCAGGTACTGCTATGGTGGCATGTTACGGCAGGATGAGCATCTTATACGTGTGAGAACCCTCACTTGAGAAGCTCAATATCTCAACCAACAACGGACTGAGATTAAAACCTTGAGAATCTCTGCACCTCACCCAACAACCGACTTTGAGACAAAAACTGTAGCTATAGCTTTTATGAGTGGGTGTTGTGGGGTATACGTTTTCCCGTGACGCCCGCTTCGGTTCTGGCGCATATCGTGGGCGGCGTGTCACCCAGATGACGCGGCTCTAGGAAGATATTTCCTGAGGTGAGATAGTAGCGCTTGTGCGAGTGCTCAGGCTGGATTAAACCACCGATCGTGCGAGTGTACCGAATGCCTGCAGGCGTATATCTCTACGCTTTGTTTTCGCTGCTTGCTCCTTGTTGCCTCCGTCCGTACCTGCTGCTGCTGGTGACTCCATTGACAGATCCGCTCGGTAGCCGGCGCTGACTATGCTGACGGTGTAAGCACGCCTCCGGGGGACGACCGACCAACGGCGAGGTAAGTCCAACGGAAGAGTATCGTACACAGCAGACGCGGGCTACAGGAGGAGTGCATCTAACTGTTCCAGGGTCGTTGACGTGACCAGCTCTATACTTCACTCAACAAGAATATTTTAGAACCATTGTACGCATTCCCCGATCAACACTCCCGTGGCCTAGGTATAGACAAACAATGCGCAGTATAGTAGAACGAAAACGGCATTCTAACGACACCGGCTAGTTCTTCACTTGAGAAGCACCGTCAATCAGAAAAACATTGGCCAAACATTCTAGCCCAAGCGTAACACGTGCCTGATGCCCTCAAGCGTGAACGACAAACCTGTTCCGGGGGGTATGTTCCCGGTTCTTATAACACCGTGTTCCCTTTACGAATATTTTTAATCGGTGTCTGCACCGAGTCAAATTACCCCCAACCTCACCTCCCCCTCTGCAGCTGCTCCCGCCAATACCAACATTTTATATATTTTTGTCGATTCTCATTTGAGATCCGGGTGTAAAAACGGTTTCGCCCAATATGCTTTGACTCATGCACCGACTTTTGTCCACCTGTGTTTACAAGGCACAGTGAACAGAGTGTTCACGGGTCATTCTTCACGGGTCATGATCCGACCCTCTCGGGTCAGTTCAGAATATTTCCAAACCCTCGCTGGTCGAGTTCGGTCGGGGTCAGGACGTGTTCAAAACTTCACGTATAGGAACGGGTCAGGAGGTTTTCTAATCTCATGGATCGGGTCGGATCACGCTGATGCGGCCCGACCCGCGAGAAGTGACCCGATCCGTGGAATCCGTGGTTGGCCTGCCTTTACTTGCCCCCCCCACCGTCCGTATTGGTTGTCGTGACGAAATAATGCATGTCGCGATAGGGAGGTTATGAGCGATGTCTTCCTGTCCTCAACAGCAACAGTATCCACCAAGAGCACCCTGTTCGTGGCTTGGGGTCAGCTGCTCACCTACGACATGTCCCTCACCGTCGAAAACGCTTCGGAACCGTTCAACATAGCTTGCGACGATGGGGGGGGGGCAGTGGACGTATGGTGTCCGGCGGGGGCTGATTCCGCCGAAATCCGATTTGATCGATCAATCGCAGCTGTCGGCGCGGACTCCGTGAAGAGCCCTGTAAACTTCGCCACGTCGTACATCGACCTGGACTTCATGTACGGGAGGAGCGAGGAGGAGGCGAAAGAGTTTCGCACCATGGAAGGGGGTTTGATGAACATCACGGAGACAGGGGTTCCCTTCATGAACGCCAACGGTAGTTGGATGGTGAGCCCTGTCAAAGGTCATACAGTGAGAAATCGACACACGCTGCCCCAACGTAAGGTTTACGAAGCGTTGACAAGCGCACTCGAAAATGTATTGCCGGGTGGTGATATATATGTCTCCTGGAAAAACGCTGACTGATTTAGGGAAGGACATATCTACTTATGTAGCTGGAAGCCTTTTGCACAAGAGCGCGAACCACGCTCACATCCTTGAAGTCGTGTGGGCTCGACCGGCCCAAAGGGATGAAGCACGAGACCATAAGCATTTCGTTTGTTCGTACTACCGTCGACATGATCCCGACCAGCCACCCGTTTCGCCAGGGTCGCACTAGCACCGGAACATGACAAGGGCGGGTTAGTCACCCTAACCGTCCGAGAAATGTCCAGCGGCCGCGACAACTACCCACCCCTCCAAGGCGTAGTACGTTGGGCGAATGCGTGCAGAAACTGAAAGGTCGAAAGCAGGAGTTCACCGCTATCGCCCCTGCGTGTCGCATCTGACCCCCCTAAATTTGTGCCCTCTCCCCACACCCATACACACCTGTTTTCTCGGTTCCGGTTTCGTCACCGCCACTATTTTCGACACCGCGATCACCGATATCCTCAACGTTACTTTTCCCCTTGGAATTTTCGATATAGCTGCAATTTCCGTTGCTGTTTCCGCGACCGATACGGACGAAATGCTATTTTTTTCTGACGCTCCTCACCTGAAGAGCCCTACGAGCATAGCTCACCCAAAACATAACTTTGAGAAATGAATAAAAGCGCACCTCGACGAACAATCCCATGGACTAGTCAATTAACAAACATCATGGTTGAAATACCAATGCCCTTCCAGTGGTAGTGGGTGTGATAACTCCTCAGTTCAGTAGCCCCATCAGACAGAATTGTTTCCCCTATTACCTTCCAAGCCACCGTCACCGACACCGTTACCCTTACCTTCACCATTGTCGTTACTGTTGCCATTCCCGTTACCGCTACTGTTACCGATATCGTTGCCCTTTCCGTTACCGTTGCCATTTCCGTTACCGTTGCCGTTGCCGTTACAGTTGCCGTTACCGATACAGTTACCGTTACCGTCACCGTTACCTTTACCGTTGCCGTTACCGTGTTGACCACGGCTACGGTAAGGGTTTCATGTGAAGAGATTGATTTTGCAGCTGGCCAGAGTCACTCACGCGAGTGGCTACCCTAAATCTTTGCAGTTCTGAACTCCTGTGTTCATCGTCTGCCCGATATGTCCCGCCACGGAATAATGTTTTGTACGCAGCGCCAATAAACCATTTGTATGTGTCCCTTATATAACGAGGTACGGAGCCATTCGTGCAACTGGCCTACGCTCAGTGGTAAAAATGGGGGTATATCCCTTACAATAGCTTGCGTTCGTTACCGCTACCGTTACTGTGGTACCGTGGCCGTTACCGTTACCGTTACTGGGATACCGTTACCGTTACCATTGATGTTACCTCTCCCCTTACCGTAATCGCTACGTCTACCGCTACCGCTACCGCTACCGCCACCACCACCGCTACCGCTACCGCTACCGCTACCGCTACTGCTACCGCTACCGCTACTGCTACCGTCACCGCTTCCGTTATATCCTTACCGTTGCCACCGCAATTACCATCAACGTTACAACTACAGCTACCCGTTACCCTGATCCTCGACATTGCCGTTCCTCTTACTGCTACCGGCACCAACAGATCCCCGACCAGCGCACTGCCCGATTTCCTGTAACGTTCGCGCTTCATATCATGTTGCTGCTGGAGCACAATCGCTGCTGTGTTGACGTGGCTCCTGATAATGGCTTCGAGGAAGACCAGGTGGGTGGAATACGAATACGGATAATTATTTAGTGTAGCGCTTATGCGCTTGCCCATGGGGTCCGATATTGGCGCTCAAGGAACAAGCAAACTTTTTTCGCTTTGAGACGTAAATAGCTCCTCGAGTGAGGAGCCTAGAAATATTCAGGCGAGTGATTGAAGCGTTTTAAGTGGTTGACCCGTACAAAACACTAACCCAAATCATACCCAACGAACGAGTGCAGCGGTAGGGTGAGATACGCCTTCTCAGACACTCAATCGGAAATTACCAAAGTTGCTGTCGTCCAGCGTTATGGATCACTTTGGCATGAATGCCTCTACTCGACAATAAATACAATACCAATCTTCTCAGCAAAGTAAGGACCGTTTATGTATGTCTTATTAGTATCAATATGATAACCCAAAAGGGCTTTACATTTCGAGACAGGCCTTTGCTGTTTGCTCATTGTTCTTCTCTAACACACACCGGATGTTCGTCGTCAAACAAACCACTGCAGGAAATCTACCTCGCGTGTCGGGGCTGGACCATCGCCATTTTTCAGCATATGACGGCGGACGATTACACCATCAGGCTTTTTGGCGGCACTATCTACGAACTAGATGAGGAAACCTCTACCGCTACCCCCACCACCACGACCACCACCACCATCAACACCAACACCACCTCCACTAACACCAACACCAACACCACTCCGACCACCACCACCACCACCACCACCAGTAGCGACAATGTGGACCGCACGAGCAGGCGTGGGAGGGGTAGACGAAAGCTTTTCGATGACGATCGATCCGCACCTTACGCGCAACGCAGTAGGAGACTCTACAGCCCCGATTTCTACGATGAAACAGTCAATGCCGCCGCCGACGTGTTCACACTAACCGCGGGAGCCGCCGCCTTCGAGTCTGCTCTTCCATCTACCTTGCGTATCGTGTCGGAAGGATACGTGTCCGTGGCCGAGGATAACTTGGAGCTGACGGTGGCGTGCGAAGACATCGCGGGACTATTCCAGAGAAACAGCGTGGGGGATATTTTGCGCGGCGCGGTGCTGTCTCCGGCGTTCGAGGTAGACACGTACTACTCCGCGGCGGTGTCGAACACTTCTCCTTTGTTCAAGCTACCGGTGGATGCAGTACAGAGGGGGAGGGACCACGGGCTGCCGACGTATAACGACGCGCGACAGGTGAGAGAGAGAGTTCGGAACGTTTCTGCGACCATTACGTAAATCTTACGGTGGAAGGGGTTATTGTAAAGTGGTTACTTTTATCACGCGGTTGGACGCGCGAGGAGAAAGTTGGGGGTGTTGCCGACGTACTTTGGCGCGTGGGCAGTGAGTTTTCATCCGGTCCGGAGCGGGAGGTGGTGGCAAAGAGGCGTTTAGAGCTGCCAAATGGCAGAAGCAAGTGTTCATCAAACATGTACAACGGTTTGAGGGACACCGAAATCGGACATTGCCTCTTAGGGAAAGTGGACGATGAGCTTCTGTGGTAGGGGCGCGAATATTAATGTCCCTCCCTTCCCTTTCAAACTCAAGCTCTTCCTAGACTGCCTTGTTCAAAATCTAACAAACCGACAAGCACAAAAAAAACCCAACCACAATGGTGGTAAACTAGTATTTTTGTCAAAGTCTAGGATACCTGTTAAAGAGTTTTACAACAACGTCGGACGCTGGTTTGTCTGTTCTCAGTTCGACACACAAGACGTCCCCTTTCTCATTTCGACATGGCCGTCGCTCCGCCCCTGTGGATTGAGACATAGGCCTCGTCCTCCCTCCCTGCCGTCATGCCGTTTAGAATGGCCTTGATCTCGCCTGCGGTCTATCCTCAGCTAGGGGTTGTCCCATAACCCTCCCCTACCCTTCTCGTTGCGTACGTCATGTTCGAATATGCTAGGCGTTTAGTCAAGCCGCAGCCACGGATTTTTCTGACATAACCGCAGGCGCTGGTTTGTCCATTCTCAGTTCAACACATGTGCCCACCCCCCCCCCCCTGCTGTGTTGCATGATATAGACGATTATGTG